>OZ023156.1:18182060-18334560 GCA_963678695.2 Diplodus puntazzo
GCAAACTAGGCCACCGCTTCATGTACGCAGTGAGATGCCCCATGTGAGAAACCCCATCCCTCTGCACGTCAGTCAGGGCGACGGGAAACAATGCAACAACAAGGTTCTCTCTGCTGACCCACGTTTACCCCAAAACCAACAAGCTGTCGTTCTTCCCCCCGTGTGCAGACTGGATGTAACAATAAAAATTCCAACAAAAAATAAACCCCCCGTCTGTGTGTGTGTGTGTGTGCGTGTGTGTGTGTGTGTGTGTGTGTGTGTGTGTGTGTGTGTGTGCGTGCGTGCGTGCTTGCTTGCGTGCGTGTGTGTGTGTGTGAGCAACAGAACACAACAAAACAGCTTCTTTTATTTCAGCAATACTGAGCTGTAACCTGGCACTTTCGTAAGCAGACTGTACATTTTTGAAAGCAAGCAAGAGTGGTTTAGGATTCTGCCTAGGGAGGCTCCTGGTGATGTGAAACTCTTTAGTCTCAGTTTGCTTCACCTTTTTTATGTTGCGAAAGCTGTTTCTCTTTTCCACAAAGCTTGATGTAAAAAAACAACATATATATTACATTTTTGATGCACAACGTCCAGCGAGAAAAAACAGAACTCGCTCATGGGCTGACTGATTGACCTGTCAACATATGGCCATGTTGCCGGGGCTCGCATGGCCGCGAGGTTTGACTGGAATCTTAAAAGTGGCTGGGTCAATCTGCCTCAATGCACCGCCACTTTGCTTGCTTTGGGAGCATCTGAACAAGGCACTGAACACACAAGTGCTTTCAGAGGAGCCGTCTTTGGTTACCTGGAAGTATTTCATTCGGCTTACCCTCAGGTTCTAAGTTCAAGGGTCTGAGGTGCTATAAAGAGGAACGTTCCTCCACATTATTCTGTCCAATTTAAACATTCGATTTCAGTTTTCCATCATTTGTTTGTATATTTACAGCCAATTAAACCAACATAAAGTATAGCTTCTTTTTTTTTTTTATATTTGATGCATTTCATTTACTTTAAAAGGAAACCACACTGTCTGATGATACAGTAGATGGAGTTGTAGGCTGCAGAGATTGTAATGCCCCTTGAGGCACATTTGGTGAGATTGATTTTTGGACATGTACACAAACCTGACCTGACTTTTGGACCTCTCTGTGGTAAGAACATAAGAAGGCAGAGAAGCTGTAACACGGGACATGCGTGTCAAAGATTTGTGAGTCAGGTCATATCAGTGAGTTTGAGCTTAGTGTGTGCGTCCGTGTGACTATGTTTGTACTTGTCTGTTTTCTATGTATATGTATGCAAGCATGTGTAGCGCTTAGAGTAGACAAGAGATTAGATTGCGATAAGTATCTGGTTCCGTGCGAGCTACGCGCCTCCTTGTCGCTGATGGATGAGGTAGCGTCGGGATCTGCTGGCATGAGATGAAGATGCAGGGTCGCAAAGGTTAAAGGTTTCAGCCCCTGGGATTAGTTAAGGGTGTGAAGCAGAATCAGTTAGCTTCTTAGACGGATTGTGTTTCTTTTCTGTGATTGATTGGTATTGCCTGGCTCACTGAAAGCTCAAAAAAAAAATAAAAAGGCAAGATCCGGGCTGACATTATTGCCCATAACCGCAGTGCAGAATGTCAAAATGTCAACATCTGCTCCTGGCAGTTTAGACCATGATGGAGGGACTGGAGGATTTCTCTTGTGGGCTGGAAAATGATGATCAAATGACCAAAAGGCCTCCAGCGTTACACTGGTCAACGTACTGGTCAAATCTCAAAAGACTTTTCAACATCTTTTTACATGCATAGATCACAACTACAGGACTTTGCCTAGCATGGACTAGAATAGAAAGTTCAATTTAAATATCTGTCATAGTCTTTATAGGAATGGATGTAGTCTTCATGATGTCACTCACAGGTTTCTAAAGAGCCAATGTGAGGCTCAGTGTGGCGACTCTGGCCACCGCTGTCATGGCAGTGCCTGGTTGCTGTAAGGTAGCTAGACAGGCGAGGCTCAAGGCTAGCTGTCACTCAGCTCATCCGCGCCCTAATAATGCACAACCATAGGCCTATATAATTTATACATTTGAGTTATATAAAAAAAAATTGATACACGGTACAGAAGTCATCAACAGAGAAATTAGCTACACATCAAAATAATTTTTTTGGCCCAAGCTGTAAACATGTTTCATTTCTGCTTTTAAGTAGGGTCTTTTAATATGGGGGTCTTTGGGGATTGATTGTTTGTCTGCCTCAAGTAGCGTTTGGGGAACTGCAGTTTCTGGCACAAAGACAATAAACGAGGGCAAACGGCAAGTAATATTTTCTTTAGTCACATAGTGTTGTTTTTACACTTCATTGCTGATAACAATTAGACAAATGATCTATAATGTGTGAGCTTCAGGGACAAAGGCAATATTTGTACCCTAATGGTGCTCGACGTCCAACCAGGAAATGTCAGCGAATTTCATCCTGAAAAAAAAAAACAAAAAAAAGAATTTAGGGCATGTTTTCTCTGCTGTAAACTAATAAAGGGGTCATTCTTTACCCTTAAGACATTGACAGTGTTGACATGATTAAACAGGTTTTTGTCAAAAAGAGAATAAGAGCAAAGACATTTGCTGTGACACTGCAAAAAGAAAAGTCTACAGTGATGTTGAGTAAGGAATACAAGAAATGACTCCAATCGTGCTGAAATCGTCCTTTAATTTCCTTATTTTGGACCTTATTTTTAACATGCCACTTATCTACTTAACTCAGTTCTATTATTTAAATAATTCATGGCTTATTTTTTGGAACATAGTATTGCACTAGAATGCAGCTCTGGTGGTGATGTGCCTCATCCTGAATATGGCATGAAACCTTCAAAATAAAACCCCTACTTAAAATGTTTCCATCAACTCCAGTCTTAAATATCTCTCCGTAGAAGGAGATGGAGATGGGTCGCGTCACAAGCATTGTCAGACGTCCTATACACGCAAAATTAAAAATGCCAATCTCCGTTATGTTCTAATTATCTTAACCATTAACTGTCAGCACTGGCTTTACGAGGGGCTTACTGTTAATAATCTGGGTAGAAGGCACAAAATAGACCTTTAAACCAATAATGTCATACTCGCTTGTAGCACAGTGGCCCTCTGGACTCCCTCAATAACTTCTCTATCGTTATCTATGAAAGTCAGTCCATGAGTGAGGGTGGATGAGGCTTAGAGAAGGAAAGTCCTCCTGCTGAAGCCTCTCAGTGTGCTCCACAGCACTGAGGCTATTAGCAGCTAGCATAGCTGTGCGCCCAACTGCGAATAACAGGATCCGACTGGCGTTAGCTTAGCATTAGCTTAGCGGGCTCACCCGTCTGTGAAGGAGGGCTGGATAGCATCAGCTTAGCTCTGACTTTGCTAAGCAGTGGTCTGTGACTAATACGCTGTGACCAGTACTGAGAGAACCCTCTGTTCGTCCTTATGGGAAGCCAGCTCTGACCCAGTAGAGTCGAGTGTACCCCAGTGGGCAGCCCATGTGTTTCTAATGACCTGTGTATAAAGGCAGTCCCCATTTGATTAATTCCTCTCCTTGTGTTCCTAACAAATTAACCCTGATTAACTCGGCGCTAGCCAGACCCCAGGGCAGCCGTGGTGGGTAAGTGGCATGCTAATTGGACATCACTATTGGCAGTAAAAGTGCATTTTATCCTTTGCTATTGCATCAGATTATATTGTAAACGGGATGCTTGGTGACGTCGTCGCTAATGACTGGAGGTTTATATGCATACAGAGAAGTTTTATTATGAGAAGAAAGGAGTGTTTGAAATTAATAATCCAATACTCCAGATATGGCTGAGAGAAACTTGAATAAAATGTGATCTTTAACGTAGCGGTTATGGTGCTTAATTGCGTGTAATTAAATCTCCATGTTGAATTGGCCCGTTTTAGCAAATGTTTTCCAATTAACACTTACGTGTACTGCAGAAGGAAGATAGCTGTCTCTCTATGTTTATTGGCCCCGGCAATCCAATTTCATTTCCAGGACGAAAGTGAGCAGCTGATAATTTGCTCTTAATGTGTCAGTTTGATGTTAATGTGTTTTAAGTTATGGTTCTGGCCAGCTGCCCGCCCACTCTCGAGGCTGACTATCGCCACCCTGGCTCAGACCCCGTTATTGGCCTCGTTCCTCAACTTGTCTGACAAGCCTGCCTCAGTTCTCATTTGGGGAGTCATCAGCTAACCGCCCACCACCACGTACAACACTGTGCAGCTGGATCTTTCCCTGGCATGGACCGTGACTACTCATTACATGCCTAACTATCGACACACACACACACACACACACACACACACACACACACACACACACACACACACATATACAGAGGAAAATGTGAGGCTAAGATGCTTGACAAGTTGTGCCAACATCCAGAGGAGCCTTTTCAGATGTGATCATCACTTCTCACAAAGGCTCTTCATGCGCATGAACATGCATCGACAAAGACTCAGAAAGCACCGAGGATAATGTGAACATGTCCGACAGGGATGATATCATTCTGATCAGGAGGTTCAATAACAATTTGTCCCCTTCCTCCACCGAGGGAAGATCCACTGTTCTGCCTGTGAGCAGAAATAGCCACACGCAGGATTAGCTACTGTTAGCATCTGGGCTTCCCCGTCTGCTCCTTTCAGCTAACACTACACTAAAGCTTTTGACATTCCATTTACTTATCTGTGATTTTATACTTATTGTCGGTAATCCAGCGTCTCACAGCACCTCTTGTCCAATCTGTAACCTTCGTACCTGCAGTATCAGAGAGACAGGGTCAATTTCGTGCTGCTGAGCCCGTTGCTTTTTGTTGATTTGCTTTGTTTGGACGGGCCTGTCTGCTTTATGCTTTTTCTCATCAGATCAGCTTAGCGATTGAGGACACACAAGATGAGGCCCGAGGGCACGTAAATTGCAATATTTTACATTTTGCAAAGAACTGTTCAGAGTTAAGATTAAGCACAATAAAACACGTTTCACTCATTATGTGTCATGAACATGTATGCTTCCATTATTTATCACTTTTGAAACTCTTTTATATCCTTGTGCATCTTCTGTGGTTAGTTCCGTCTGTTCATCCTCCCAAATATGTTCTTTCAACTCTTACATTTATACTACTTTTCCAATCTTAGTACTCTACATTCTTAAATCATACTCCCCGAAGGTTTGTGCCGACATCTGTTCTTACAAACTCGATCTCCCTCACTGTATCCCTCTAGTTTAACACAGCATCTGTCAGCTACAGTATGTCCCTCCAGTCTCCTACAAAGTGTCACTAGCTTCATTTAGTCTTGCTATTTGTCTTGCCTGCAACTCTTGTCAACCTCCATCAGCCTGTTATGGTTTGCAGGGTTAATTTAAGTTTCGTGATCACCAAATTAGAAGTTTGAAAAAGTCTAATAGTCAGAGGAAAAGCAAAGCAGCATGTGCCTGTATGGACAAGTCCAAAATAAAGATGTTGTACATTTTTGTTTCATGTCCTCTGCCACAGACGCAGTCGGTCTCCTCTCTTTGATTTTAAATACCCCAAAATCCTGGAATCAAAGTTTATCACACGTCTTCAGCCGTGACTCGAAAGTGGTCCGGGGAGGAGGGGAGGGGGGGGCTGACTTTGTAATCCCTGCCATCTGTTGTATAGATCAGATCCCACTGTATGGCGACCTTTATGTAGGCCACCCTCCGTCCACCACACACACACCAAGAGGGGGAAGATTGGCACCGTCTAATTCCATCTAAATCTCTCTCCGTGGACCCACTCTGCAGTTTCCCCCTCACTTCCATCTTAGGTCATATTGAGGGAAAAGACGAAGGCTGTGAGAGAACGCCTGGAGACATGCGCAAGCACCTAAAGCCTGTGACTGCTGCGAAGTGCCTCACTAGAACATTTTCTTCTTCATCTTCTTTTCTCTTTTTATTTAATTTTGTCTCCGTGAATTAATAAACCTGCACGATCAACCTTCCCTGCTTACAAATGACTGCAAATATTGAGTCCTCCTTTGAGCTTGAGCCCCCCTTGTCTTGGCACAAATGCCAATGCTTAATCCTCCTAAAAAACCTTGATGATCTTGGCAAAAGGGTTAGATGGATGCATAGATAGTGGAGTGGGGGGGGGGGGGGGGGGGGGGGGGGGGGATTGAAAAGGGGGTGAACGGAGATGATGAATTTGGAGGGAAAAGAGAATAAGGATGAGCGCCGATAAAGAGAGGGGAGGAGAGAAATATGGGAGAAGTGTGGAGCATACGGCTGCATTCCCCACCCCTCCCCTCTTCCTCATTAAGTCAGTCAATGTGACAGGAAGACTTATGTAACACCCCAGAGATGGAGGGAGGAGATGGAGAAAGAGTAACAAGGAGGAGGATGAAAGGGGGAGCAAGGAGAGCAGCTGTGAAGGAGGTCGGGGGGAGAAAGAAGTGATGCAAAAAAAAAAGGGAGACTGGTAGAGAGGTAGAGGGGGCAAAATATGAGAAAGAGGGAAGTAAAGACAATTAAAGAGGAGATGTATGAATGGGAGATCGGGGCTGGAGAGATGAAGAGAATGTGGGGAAAGATAAAAAAGCGATTGAAAGATCTACCGTGCCTTTTAGTATGGCTCCGCTGGCTTTACACTTTTCATTTGTTTTGTGAGGGAGAGATTAGCAAGAGGATTAAGAGAGCGATTCTCCCGCTCCTCATTCTTTCTGTTTCCATCTCTATCTCTTTTTTCTCTCACTCTTTCCTCTCTCAGATGGGCGCACGCATATTTGCTCGCCCATAGCACACACACGCAGTAGGACGGCGATGCGTGGTGAACATCACGGCGGCAGCCGAACATTGTTTTTATTTCGTAGATGATTTTATTGATCCGTCCTGTGATTAGCTGATGGGTGATATATGCAAAATGACAGGAAGGAGGGTAAAAGAAATCAACATCCCAGAGTCCCAGAGTCCGTCATGACATCTTCAGATTGCTTTTTTTGTGCAACCCGTCGTCTGAACCTTAAAAAATATTAAACTCACAATGTAAAAACAGAGAATATCTGCGAATACAAAATTTCAACTGTTATATTTATTAAATCTTTTGCTGATGTTGTTCTACTCAAGTAAACTCTCCTGTGTGTGTGCAAAGTTTGTGTAGATGTTACCAAACAGGCAGACACAAGGATGAAAGTAAGCAGACACAAAAAATGCTCACATAAAAACACACACACTCTTTCTCTCTCTCTCTCTCTCTCTCTCTCTCCGTCACACGCGTACTGTTCTATTCAGTCATTGAGGTAGATTTGGCCGTAAGCCACTGAGGTGTAGAGGTGATTGGGCAGCTTGGGGCTCTCTGACCATGTTTGCCAGTACATCTGGCTCGTTCTCGCTTGCTCTCACTCTCTTTATCTCACCCTCTCTCTCTCTCTCTTTCTGGCGCTCTCTCCCTCGTATCCACCTCCTGTGCTCATCTTCCTCTCTCCCTCCTCATCTGCTCTTCATGCTTTCTCTTCCTTACCCATTCTGCTCTCCATCTGTCTCTCTCACTCACTCCCTTTATCTCGCTCGCTCCTCTGCTCAGCCATCCCCACTCTTTCAGCACACTCTCTCTTCTTTCTCTCCTTCTCTGAAAAGCTTAGCTTTTCTCCCTCTCTCCCTCCCTCCTTTTTAAACAGCAAAAAGCAATTTCTCTCCCTTTGTCAGGGCAGTTGGCGGTAAGCCCTTAAGTAGGGATTTTCTGGTTTGGCTGGAATGCCATTAGGCGAGCTGGCGGTGACGTGCCGTGACTGACGTGCCGAATCTTTTTGATGTCGTGATGTCACAATCCAGCGGAGGCTGTGGTTATGATATTGTTGGCGTCCCCGGAATGAGGGGCTTTAGTGGTCATGTCAGGAGTAAGTCTTCATAAATCCTTTATGGCACAGAAATATTAAGCTTCTTTGGTGGTACAGGGACAGTGGGGAAAACATGGTGGAACATGCACACACGTGTACAGAAAAAAAAAATGCGCACACACAGACACAAAGCCACCGACATGCACGACTACGCTGAAAGATAGATATAGGTGTGTTTGTAATCCAAGAATTGTCAGACACACACACACACACGAACAAATCCGGCCACAGTGTTCGTTCTGATTGTCTTCATTTGGATTTTTGATAACCATCCAAGTGACTGCAGCATTGTACTTCCTCACACACACACACACACACATCTGGCATTCCTGGCGTTTCACACACTCTCAGTGTGTGCTACAGATGTGTGAATGATAAATTACAGTAGTATGATAAGTGGATGTCTGGTACTTAAGTGCATTCAGAAAAAACACTATAATCCATTAGAGAATATGTGCATGAATGTATGAACCTGTTTTGCTTTATAGTGTTTATGGAAATGTGAATGGTTTTCATATTAAGAGCATTATACATGATATACTATCAGTCAAGTGGGTATTGACATGCGCGCACACACACACACACACACACACACACTCGTACCGTACACACAAACAGCAACATGTTTGCAGTTTGAACGTAACTTTTGTGAACATCTTTCCATGCAGCACCCCCAAGATTTACGAGAACCCCAGAAGACCAAACAGGAGTCCAGGGGGGAGTGGCCTCCTTCGTGTGCCAGGCCACCGGGGATCCACAGCCCAAGATTGTCTGGAACAAGAAAGGCAAAAAAGTCAGCAACCAGAGATTTGAGGTATGATACTAATGAATGAAGGATCGTTTTTTTTATTACAGTACTGACTTCTTATCATGGTGACTTGCTGTAAACTGGAAATGGGACTGAGTGAGCGTCCCACAATAGAGCAGCCACAGAGTTTCATTGGTTTTGCAAACCAATGATATCTGCAAAAAAAAAAAAAATCAGGATTTCATTTCCTTTGTCACAGCAGACATTTTTGATTGCAAAACACAAGTGCAATGTACAACACAACATCACCAATGGCTGTAGAGCTGACACAGCTAATGTTGGTGGATCGATGATTTATAGCATAACATTAGACAAAATTTTAATTGGCAGCTTTTCTAATAATCAGTTAATCTTGCTGAGAGTTAGATGAGGCGGTCAGTACCGCTCTAGTGTTTATCTACGGGATCTGAATGTGGAGCTAGGTGTCAGTTTAGCCTTAGCATAGCATGGAGGAGGAAACAGCTAGCAAATACAAAAACCCCTTGAAAAACCACAACTTGTCATTTTTACACTTTGCTTTTTGTACTGTTTAACAACTAGGGTGTAACCTATTACTAACTGTAAAGGTGCTGGTCATTTCTACCATTTGTCAGAGCTATGCTAACTGCTTTTGCTAGTCTTTGTGCCAAGCTATGCCAAGCGTATCCTGGCTTTAGTGTTGAATTGAGCTAACAGACAGATACAGCCACATACAGATAAAGTGAGTGCTAACAATCGACTCATACTCTTGTGCTGTATATTAAATTTCAAACTATTCCTTCATGTATTTTTTTGTGCCAAACACACACATTTGTAAGGAGTTTTTTTTTAGATCTAACACCATAACTGCGACACGAGCGAGCGTCGGCGACAAAATCAACTATGTGCTGTGCGACACGACGTGGCGCAGCATCATTTTTTTTGCCCGATGCCCTGTTTCTATTTTCAATCCTGTTGCTCACGTTGAAAGTGTGAAACAGCGGATTAGTCAAGTTTAAATGAGGAGTTATCTATACTATGCCATCTCCTTTTACTACAAAAACCTATACAAGGTGCCAGCTGGCTGGAGGGAGATAGACGGGGAGCTGACAGTTTCTAGTGATCTCTACTTGCACTCTCTACTTACTGTAGAGAAACATCTAGATGTCACAGTGAAAAAATTGTGTTTTCCGTTTTAAAAGTACAAACGTAGGAAAATAGCAAACTCACCCATTGTTTACGAGTATCATCTGCAATCTGATCTCCAGCTCACGGCTGTCGGGTACTTTTGTCTAACAAGATGAATCAGAATGCATATGTTGCAAATGCAAGTTCCATGAGGACGGAAAGCCTCCAACATTGCGTCGCAGTGAGAGTTTTGCATTGCAGTTAGAAAACAGTCATATATAATAGTGAACTCATAATCTTTGGATTTCTGACTGTTGCTGTAACATTGGGTTCTGGGTAATTCTTCCCCATTTTCTGACATTTTATAGACCAAACTATAACTGAATCGGGTCTATAATTGGCTAATGAAGAAATCATTAAAATAAATCTTATTTGAAGCTTTAAAAGGCTACATCACATTCAGGTTAGTCAGTTTCAGAGCCCTGATGTTGCTCCTGCTCACTCACCTGAAGTGTCTGAATGGAACAGAGCCATCATTAATGTTATTAGCTGCACCTGTCCTGTATGTGAGACATGTGAGAGAAAAGGAATATTGTTGGAACTCTAATAACCTTCATTAATATATATAAAATAGGCAGGCTTATAAATACATCAACATGTATTACCAGTTTGCAAATAAAGCCAAAATTGTAGCGCTCAACCTTGGATCAGTTTACTTGCTTTTCTTAATTCATACTTCAACTGTGTGAATTGTGATCTGCCCCAGCTCCTCCATATGTCAGATGATGCCTCGGGCTACAGTATATGAGATTCTCATATGATCACCTTATTAGTTTCCTGAAGGCTCCAACCTTTGATTTACTTTCCCACCTCACAAGTCACTCTTCGATGGAGATGTTGAACCAGCTGCTCTCCTCCACAGTCAATGTCAAGCCGGGCTCAGAGTGCTTTTCCACTTTAATAAGCCGTCTTTCCTCCCAGGTTTAAGTTCATCTTGCCGTCTTCCTATTTGTGATTAAATCACTCCGGGAGATATTTTATTTTTAATCCACCCTATATAAACTCAGACTACTTGCTGTATATTTCTCCTTTCTGTCCAGTCGGTCAAGAGTCGTTGTGCGATTTCTTTTTATTGGATTTCAGTCAGCGAAAACCTTCTCAGAATTCAGAATCCAGATGCGATACATGCATGTATTAAACTTATGCAAGAGCATTTAAAAGAGACAAACCAGTATTTCTGAAAAAGTTGGTTCATATCCTGAATATTTCGACTGTCCATTCTCCTCATTTGTTTTGTTCAGGCAAAAGTTCCAGTGGATTGCTCATCTGTTGCAACCTGAAATTGATTTTAATGTGTAGTGATTGATCCTAGACTGTAGGTCCGGGCATGCCTGTGGCTAAGGATTAAACCTGACTACTGCTCACAAACTCCGCAGACTCTGTCCCCTCAGCTTTCCACAATCAATTAAAAACGAGGAAAAGGCTTTCACTGTTTATCATTAAGTTACAAACGATGTTGAAGGCAAAATCAAAATCAATCAGTAACACCAGTCAGAGTCCAATGCGTCAGCTTAACATTTAATCAAGCCTGCCGCTTCTGTATCCGTGGCAGAGTGCCATATTTTAAAACTAGATGAACGAGGAGGGCGTCTCATTAAACCCACAGTAGCTGGGTTTTTTTCACCATTTGGTGGCAGTGGAAACAAGCCGTTAACACAACATCCACATATCAGCGTTTAAGTTGAAATTGCAAGCAGTTGTCGATGTAAATATCCAGCAGTTACAGAGCAGAATGTTTTGGGGTTGTGTTTTTGGCAACCTGACAAATATGAGATCAACATTCACTCTCTTTTAGCTCCGTCTTTGGTCTCCACCATCTCCCGAGGGCAATATTGGGCTCTTTAGCTGCTAAATCACCACGTAGTTGCTAACTCCGTCTCTTCGTGGGCTTTTAGAGCTTTTCGGCAAAACCAAAAAAAGATTCTCTGGCCACAAATGGTGCTAGTAAGAGCCGTGAAAACAGTTCAACCAAGAGATACTTTGAAGACCTGTAGTTGAGCAGGGACTGCAGCATAACGTAATAACTTTCTATCGTATTTCTTCTGATAAACATCTTTTTTCCTTTCAACAGGTAATAGAATTTGACGATGGGTCCGGCTCGGTCCTGAGGATCCAGCCGCTGAGGACCCCGAGAGATGAGGCTATTTACGAATGTCACGCCTCCAACTCTGCAGGAGAGCTCACTGCCTCCACCAGATTAAGTGTGCTACGAGGTCAGTGTGAACAAACACGACAGCCACTGTGTGTTTCCAGTCAGCTGGCCAACATCATTTATTGAATTGCTGAGATGAAAATTACAAATTGTAATTCTGGGAAATAAACCTATACAGTCTTAATGAATCAATGAGTCAATTAAAAAGATGAAACTTATCAAATTTACCTGAATAAAACTGAAGTATTGCCTGAGAATATAAATACAGAAATTGTTCTGATAGTCTGTGCGCATCAGGAACTACGACCCAATGGTCAAGATGTCAGGATGTTGGTAGTTTGGGGATTCTGGGGTAAAATCATAAGTATTTCCTTCCTTCATTCCCTTTTTGATCTTATGAGGTTGATTGAATTGAGCTTTGTAAATTGAAGCGATGTGGTTCCATGACCAAGGACTAATTGTTTTTGGATGCTTCTTTACGTAAATTTGTGACATCAGTGAAGAGAATAATATAATTTTTATGAGGCAGAATAGTATGGAATTTATCACCTTTTCAATGTTTGCATCCTGCAGGAATACTGTACCTACAAACAGGTATGGCTTTAGTAAGCTTAACATCAACCTGTGGCTCCTCCTAGATTGTGATGGTTGGGTAGAATGTCTGTAGTCAAAGAGTAATAACTGTAGATGTAGCAGCTCTGGATTGAGTCCATCACGGTACAATCTAGTCGAAATCAGGTTTTGTTGAAAAGTGGTCATTTTCTGTCAACTTAAAAACTGTTTATGCAGAAGAATTAGAATTTTTCAAGGAAATGTCTTTAGATGTAGTTATATATGCAAGTGTAAGCACGGGTCCACTGCAGTAGATGGTATTTGTTAGTGTTCGCAGGAGTCTATTAATGCAGATAGTGATGTTAGTGTAAGTGGAGTCCATTAGGAGAACATTATGTACCGGTAGTTTGAAGAACAAGAGTGTCTTAGTGAGTGAAGCTGCTCGAGTGTGGATAATCACATCGCCTGCCTTTACAGTACATGCTCGTGGGGAAAGGACGCTCAGCCTATTGTTACCCACCATCTCATTTCTCTCTCTCTTTGCCTCTCCCTTGTCTCTCTGAGGTAATAACATAGTCTGCAGTTCTTCCTCTCCACTCTCTCCTCTCTCTGTCTCGTCTGTCTGTGTTTTTTCGTCTCCCCGAGTTCATTCCCCGGTACTTTCTCTGTCTTTCACTCCCTTTCTTTCTCTGTGTTTTTATACACTTTCCACCTTTTTCCCCTCCCTCTCTCTCCCTCCGTCAGTCTTTATCTCTCGATCTTTCTGTCTCTATCTATCTCTCCATACACTCTTAGGTCCACTACACAGCAACCTCTAAATTATTCACATCAGACCACTCTTTGCATCTTCTGTGCTGTTCCGCTTCATCCATCCAGAATTTTCCCTGTCTCACATGGTTGTCTTTGTTCGTGTGTGTGTGTGTGTGTGTGTGTGTGTGTGTGTGTGTGTGGGCGTGTGTACATGCAGGCATGTGTCTCAGTTGTGTGTCTCTGCATCTATTTTTGATTTCTCTTGCGTCCCTTGATGGAAGCTATCTGCTCGTGTCTAAGCTTTTGCTTTATTGAAAAAACATAACCACTCATGCGTGCACACACAGACACACGTACGTGAAACACACGCGTACAAACGTATCCTCGATCTAAGACAGTCAGTCTTTATGTAGTGATTAGCCTCTTTCTTCTCCTCTGAGGAGTCATTGTGCTGTGGATGAATAAGAGGCCACCTGGGAGTAGCTAATAGCCCCTGATAGGCTGTCAGTCCAAATGTCAGTTACACACACACACCCACACACGTGTGGGCGCGCACACACACACACGCAGAGTCTTGTCAGTCATGTCTTCTTGTCTCTCCCGGTTCTGTAAAGACACAGCTCCAGTGACTGAGTGACTGACTGACTGACTGTCTGACAGGAGGGATCCGGTGTTAAGGTCAGCCGACTTAATTACTGTGGATTAGAACCAGGCTAATTGAAATCTTGGCTTCCAGTAACTGGCTGTGATTGGCAATGGCTGAAATAATAATGAACTTGATAGCGATTATGTGCTTTAGGATCCAGTTTACAGGCAGACACTGTATAATTCATGATTTGGGAAAAAGCAAGCAGCCACCACACAGGGATGAATAATGCTGCAGGTCCTCGAATGGCCACTGGGCTTCAAAACTGAGTCAATCCCAAGCTTTATAGCAGAAATAGATACGTTTACAGCCTGGTACAAGGACTAGTTGTTGTTTCCACAGTTAATTTACCAATTCATGACACCTACACTGGCAATTGTATAAGCCACTTATTTGAATTATGTTAAGGCTTTAAGTTATGCATAATTGAGGGTCTGCTGGGCTTCACCTTCCCCTCAGCTAATTCAAGTCACCAAACTTGACTTTCTCGGTCACGCTTGTGGTGTTGGCACCTTTTAGCGAATCTTACGTGCAGCTATCAGACAAATAAGAAGTCTTGCCATGTGCTTAATTGAAATAACAGACTGTGCGAAAAGTCTGTTCACCTCTTTGTCTATTTTTTTATTTGCCACTAGTTAGGCGGAGTTAGACACTGCCAAGATGGTGACAACCAGTGGCAGCACACTGGGTTTTACAATGATTCTTCAGAAACCTGCGAGTGATGTCACCAAGGCTACGTCTATGTTTTATACAGTTTATGGGTCTGAATGAGTCTTGGACAAAGTACTTGGGAACGAAATTGTAAATTAATTCTATTCAATCAATTTTCTTTTTTCTACAACTCGGGTCTGCAATCAAAGTACTTGCTGAGATTGCAACAAAGATGCTTGATGAGGTATGAAGCATGATTGGTCAGACAATCAGACCAGCAGTTTAGTGTCTAGACCACTTTATTTCTAGGTGAGACTGAAAGTGAGTGCAGTAGAAATGTTGGTGTGGTGAAAGTGTGGTAGGTTGAACCACTTAGTGGGTATTTATAACAGTCAGCCTGATAACAAAATACAACAACAAACTCATGTTCACCCTTGTTCTTCAAATAAGTAGGGCAACTGACAGTTTCTTTAAAACCTGTCTGTCATCATCTGAATGCTTATCATGTGACCTCACAAACCAGACCAGAGTTGAATCAACACGTCTCTGAAAACGTAAAATAACTCACATGTTAGAACCACAAAGTAATGCAGCAGAACTGGCCAGTTGTATTGGATTGCCATATATAACATAGGTGATAATTTTATTGCATCCATCACTTGTGGTGTTTATCCCCTCGAGTCGGCGATGAATGACAGAAACAGGCTTGTTTGCAGGTGCAGATATTACATGGCAGCCAGCTCCTGCTTTCGTTCCCATGATTGAAAGAGCAGACGTGATTTGCGAGTCGTCCAGATTCGCAGATGACAAATCCAGCGAGCGATGTGTGTGGATTTCATTTTGGGTCTTATATAAAGAAGTCAGTGTTCACACAGCAGTTCCCATCATTGTGAGACCAGGTTTTCCTATGAGCTGTGAAATTGTCTGGATCTCTCACAGTGGAAACACTGGAGCGGGAGCGGGTCCAAATGAAACAGTGGGGATGTGTGGAAGGCTCCGTCAACAAGGGAGTGTAGGGTTGCGCATCTGCGCTGACCTCAGGGGGTTCTTAGCTGTTCAGCAGCAGCGCACGCACACGCACGAGCTCACACACCGGAGCAGCTCTGTCGAAGACACACTTTGGTGTTACTTGCACCTGTCCCCATGATGGATGGCGGAGAGCATGTGTTAATGCTTGTGTGTGTTTGTGCATCAGCTCATTCAATCAGCCCTCAAAACACTCTTACTTGTATCACTTCACACCTTGTCAGCTTTAAATTAAAGAAGCTTGTTTTTGTTTTTCGTCTGCACGAGGAGGCATCTGTGTGTTTTCATCCGGTACCCGTGCATACCTGTGCTTTCGGACGCCGCCGTTTGCTGGCCCTCGTGCACACACACCTCTGCAGCTCTGTCTTTTGCTCACATGCGAGTGGCTGTAGAAGCGGGGCAGGGAGAGATGCACGGTCTCAGGGAGTAGCATTCAAACTGTGCATCCTCAATGTTCACTGTCCCACCCCAGGTAGATGAAATAGAATGCATTATTCCTGCCTACGAGGGGCTTGGCTTTGAAGTGAGCGTTTGCATAATGAAAGCGGAGAGAATCAGGATTGTTATGCTGTACGGGTCCCTTGTGCTCTCTCTCTCTCTCTCTCTCTCTCTCTCTCTCTCTCTCTCTCTCTTCTTTCTGTTTTCCTTTCTGTCACTCTCTCTCCGTCTCACTTTATTTCGTTCTATTCCGTTTTCTTTTTTTATGCACTTTTGCCCTCTTTCGCCACCCGCCCACACCCGAGACGCAAACTCGTGCACACAAACACCTTCTCATCTTGTTCCCTTGGTTTATTATGTCCATGTTTCCATTTGTCGGGCGTTGTGATTGATTGAAACTGGAGCTGTTAAAAGGCCACACACGCTCTCGCGAAGCTAGTGTCTCACAACCAGCCGGCTATGGTTCGATGGGCTAGTACCAGAATTAGCATCTCCTTGGCGAGGTTCAGCGCTAGGATTTCCTGTTAATGAGGCTCTGTGTGGTTGAGAGGGATAAAGTCACAAGGGATTCTGGGTAAAGAAAAGAAAGGGGGGTAAAAATTTAAATGGACCGACTTCTAGATCAAATACAGCACGGATGCATGCAGGAGCACACGCTCTCTGCTCGTTCGTCTCTTTTCACCATGTCTATCTTTATCCACTTTGTTATGGATGACTCATGAATCTGACATTTTACCTCGCGTTTTCAAAGTGCAGCCTTGAACAAAGTGAAGAATTTGTTTTTTATAAACCGATTTGCTCTGAACCTATTCGATTCCGAGGGTGAATACAGTATCTTTTTCACTTTGGCTGAGTTCAAACGTCTTTGATCCCCCACCTCCTCCAAACATTGTCCCCTCCTCTCCTTTAAATCTCCCACTTCAGTTGAATGAAGTTGGCCCAGTGCCTTTGATTTCCCTTATCACAGTGGAACGACTCTTCATGTTTGATTTAATTGCCTCGGATGCCTATGAGTTTGCATTTGATTTGCCATCCCAAAAGGGTGCGAGTCCCAGTGGATGTGTCTTTATTGGACTCGCCTGTTTGAAGGGAGAGAGGGGTTGTTTGCTAAAGTCTAAGCTGGACAAAAAGTCGACTGCTACTGATTCCCAGCAGGAAAGAGAATATTTGATTTCCCATTGATTCTTATTCGAAAAGAGCGATTGCCTAAAGCTTTTGAGAGATAAGTTTGTCAGGTGGAATGAAACGTTACTTATTCCAGCTGACCTCACTATTAGATTCTTGCTAAATCTAGCCCCGGGGCTCGAGTCTGATGTGGAACATATCTTTACTCTGAGGTCACTGGAGATTTGACTCTTGCTTTTGACCAGCTCGGTCCACCCTAAAACCTTTTCGCACAACTTACTTTGTCTCAATTCAGGACTATTCAAGTATGTGTCGTCACTGTTTTCTTTAAGTTTGTATCATGGCAAGCAGTAAGAAATTAAAGGATTAGTTTGACCATGTGGGAAATGTGTTTAATGTCATTCTTACCATCTGCTCAATTTAAAGTTACAGCCAGCAGTTTCTTAGCTTAGCTTAGCATAACATGACAGAAAACAGCTGGAAAAAAGGTAGCCTGGCTTGCAGCACCTCGAAAGCTCACCAACTCACACATAGCTCGTTTGTTTTAAACCAGCTGAAGTGATGACAGTGTGAATGACAAGTCGTAATCAGATAACGAGCCAATAAAACAATCATCTCCATCAAGCCTGTTACATAACATTGCGTTCAACATAAATGGCACCCACTATTATGAGCGGGAGCTTTTACAGGGCTTTTATCACAGAGCTGACTGAGCTGAGCAGACTATTAATTAGGGAAGGCGAGAAAACACAAAACACAAAACGCAGCCTCTGAAAATGAGTTGAATCAACTCCTCTCCGAAACCGATTCAACAAAAAAAAAAGTAAACATTATAACCTTTATTGAAGGATTGCTGCACTTGTATCCTCATAACCTTCCTCGTAACAATGACACACACAATAAGACAAGTAAGCGAGGCCCAGGGAGAGTCGAGCCCTGGAGTGGGAGGTGGAACAGGTTAGCGTTTGGGATGATGATGCCAAGAACCTTTCTAATGCACCACTGGGGTTAGCACATTTAAAACACGACAGAGGATGTGGATGAAGGTGTGTTAGCCCCTCTGACAGGACGTCGCGCTCTCTTTGACTCATGTTCATTTGTTCTTTTCCAGAGGACCAGCTGCCCTCAGGGTTCCCCACCATAGACATGGGCCCCCAGCTGAAGGTGGTGGAGCGATCTCGGACCGCCACCATGCTCTGTGCTGCTAGCGGCAACCCTGACCCAGAAATTACCTGGTTCAAGGATTTCCTGCCGGTCAATACGTCCAATAACAACGGACGAATCAAGCAGCTCCGCTCAGGTAACCAATGCTTTTATGCCTCCAGCCGTTCCCCCTTCGCTTCAATCCCCGGCTTTAATTTCCACCTGAAGGTTTTTCTCCCCTCCCATTTTGCTTTTATCCCTCTTTCAATATATCCCCTCACCCCAACCCATTTTTGATTTTCTGCTCCTACAAAGCCTCTGTTATTCTTGCCCTCGTTCACCCCTTTTCTTATTGCCGTTCTGCACTCCTCCTGCCGTGGTTTCTGGCTGCGTTCCTCGGCTGCCCCTCTCTCTCTCTCTCTCTCTGCTGCTGCTGTGGTATGAGTTGACTGTGTTCCCGACTTTTCTAAACTCTTCAAGGCCTCCAAAAAAAAAGCCCAACTCCCCACTTTTCTCCGCTTTTTCTCCAAACTCTCTGAGGCCTTCCCGTGCGAATCACCATCACGAAAGGGTTTAATTTTTTCTCTCAGTAAAAACATTATGAAATATTTACGGCGACACGCATCAGTGCGCTACATGTCTCAAGTCATATCTCAAGAAATGTCTCCGCCGACGTGAATTTGAGAGGTAAACCACAGTGATGGTGGCATGTACCGAGGGAGCTGCCTCTCTAAGATGGCTCACTGCTGTGACTAAACAACCTAATAACTTTTTTTGTTTTTCCTTATTTCACGGAAAGTGTGTCTTGCGTGGGTGTGAAATTGACTCGCACACATGGTGTCCATTTTAATTGATTAACTCTATTGACAGAGTTTTTTTTTTGTTTTTTTTTTAAATTAAATACAGATTTCTTGGGCAAGCCACTTAATCCATCTCAATCAGCCTGTCAATAGCCACAGTAGTGTGTAAAATCCCAACTTGTCACAGGAAAAAAAACCTCCTCCTCCTCATCAGTCCGCCTTCCCGCTTCTGGAGGCTCAACCCAAAATCCCTTTTCTTGTTACTGGACCCCCAACTCTCTGGCTTCTTTATGAGCAACAACCTCTTTTCTTTTGTCCTTGTGGTTTTTTTTTTCATTCTCTGGCTCATCCCCTCAACGCCCTGCTAGGACTGACCCTTTTTTGACCTTTATTTTACAAAAAGAAATGTAGCATTTACACAATTTTTAAACGTAAAATGTCAGATATTTGGTATGTTTAGCTTCTTTTATGTGATGATTACAAAATAGTTGTCTTTTACGATTCTTTTAAAGTTTTTTTTCTTGGAGCTTGAGTGCTTTTTCAAGGTGTTTCTACTTAAGTCAACTCCTCTGTGCAACCAATGGTCCGATTGTAATGCAATGTCTATGCTGTTTCTTTTCTCTTTGTATCTTTTTAACCACAGAGTCCTTTGGTAAGTGCTTCTGTTCCGAGGCCCACACCCTCACTGTCCACTTTACTACATACTGTTTCTCACTAATGTTGCTACTGCTGCTGCTGCTGCTGCTCACCTTTTACAATGTTGAGGTGTTATTAAAATGCATGGCATGCATTTTACTAACAGTCACACACAGAGATGATATGATAAGCACACAAAAAAAAATACACACACTCACGAGTCTGCAGGCACCTACACATCTAAAAGCAAACACACACACACACAGACATGCATACATACGTACACACATGTACCTCTGTCACCCTAGAGGTAGCTGGCCTCACCCTCACCTGTGCACCTGCAGCCCTTCCACGCCCAAAAGATTTACAACAACTTTCTCCTCACACTCACCTATTTACTTTCCCACTCCTTCACTTATTCAATTACTCTTTCCCTCACTCACTCACTCACTCACTCACTCACTCACTCACTCACTCACTCTGTCATTCACTCACCCACTTACTCTCTCCATTCTGCTGTATAGAGTTACCAGTCAATAAGCCATCAACTCTTAGGTGGCTGTTAGCTAGGCCTCTGGTGGAGCCCCTGGAAAGAAATCAATGGACGACCAGGTTTCAGACTCTCAGACGGACTGTACAGTGTAGTCTCTGTAGCCTAAACCTGTTTCCTCCTGTTTAGAGGAAGTGTTCATAGGCAGGGTTTTTAACATTACTATAATAGAGTCGTGAAATGTTGAGTGAATAAAGAAAAACCTCCCCTTCAGTACTTTTTCACTGGTGTATAAATCTTCACTCGAGTCAGCGATGTCTTCCATTTCCCAGAATGCTTTTTGACAACTTCTAGAGAGCATGCCTCAGATGTGTGCATCGAAAAAAAGCTCAGCGGTTTTCCTATGAGACAGAGTCAGACCTCCCTACAGCTGAAACGATTAGTCAATGATTTGATTAGTTAAATGGCAGAAAATTAATTACTGGTAACCACTTTTTTTTTTGGGTCGATTACTTCATTAATTAACGTTTAAACAATTTCTAATTTCACAGTCTCTGGTTCCACCTTCTTACAGCTGATTTTTCTCATGTTTTATCATTGTAAAGTGAATATCCAAGGGCTTGGACCTGTTGGTTGGTTGATTAGTGCAGCCTGAAGCCCATTGTGGCCCTTTAATAACCTCATTGTTGCCTTTTATTCATTTTGTTAGTAAGCTAATTAGCCCATTCATTAGTTATGTCTGTTGCTAAGCACAGAAATACTTGTTGTTGTTTTTTTACATTAAACATTTTAAGCCAGGCTCTTAAAGTAGAGGGAATTTATGAGAATCAAAGTAAAAGTTAACAACATAATTCTAATATTTAAAGAGGTGTATTGTATTAAATTCTGAGCATTACGTGTCAGGCATAGGGAAAGAAAATGTAAATGTGAAAAGAAGTTGAGTAAACCTGCCATCGTGTCTACTAAGCTTTTGAGCATATAAACATGTTTTATTTTGCATAATATTTTACTATCCTGATTTTACTATCAAATTATTGTTCTTAATCTAAATTTTTTTTAGAATTAAGGCTTTTAATTGGCCAATTGTGAAAGTGCCTTTTCTTTATAAGTACATGTCTTTGCTGTCATTCCTATTCTTTGTTTTGTAATTGACAAGGTGTCATATTTATTGAGGGTCTATCTTCAATGATTTTATTCAGTGCACATAAAGGGTTAACATAAAAGAAAAACATGCAATTTCAAGATGTCACCTTTTTTGGGGCGGGGGGGGGACATTATTCGAGACATTTTACAGGCCAGATGATTCAATTTTTTATTGAGAAAATGCTTTTCAGATCAGTCATTCATGAAAACAGTGGTTATTTGCAGCCTGGCACCTCTTACTGTAAACTCAACATCTCTTGGCTTGAGGCCATTGATTGCTCTTTTTCTCACAGTGTGATTGTTGATGATGAGATACTGAGTCTTCACACGTTCGCTCTTTGATTCTGAGGGGGCTGAGACATGGACTTGACATTTGCTGCTGATATTCTAAATTGCTGACAATTTCCCTGCTGATACTCCAGTTTGTAGTCGTGTTAGAACGGTTCTGACTAAATGTCACGCTGTCTACATTTTACCAGTTATCTTGGAGATCTGGAATAAGAATACAATGCCTAAAAAAAGAAAAAGAAAAAAAAAAAACAATACAATACCAGTACTGGAGGGTGGATTTTTCTCTTAGGGCCAGATATAAAATGTAGTTACACACTATATTGTGAACAGGATGACACTTTGTTTTGATCTAAGTGCTGGTGGACAAGTGCAGGTTCAGACTCAGGGCAGTGAAGTTTACTTAGAGTCCCAGTCCACCTCTTAGCGACCCAGATAAGTGCAGTGGAGACACTACCCTACTCCTACAGCCACATCTACCCCTGCTGCAAGTCAATGAAGTCAAATCAATAACCCATCTCCTTATAGCTCTGTCACAGTCTGTCACTCTGTCTATCTAGTATCTGTCTTTCTCTTCTCAGGCTTATCCTGCCTTTATTTATTCTGTCTTTTTTTCTTCGATGCCTCTCGCTCCTCCTCTCTAAGGATCTATATTTTGAGTCTTTTCTCTCTAATTTGATTCTTCTCCTTCCAAGTTACCTCCCCAACCCCCAAGTCCCTCCCTTCCTTATCCCCCTCCCCCTCCTGTGGTACTAACATTTTCTTCTTCTTCTCCTTCTCTAATCTCGTGCATTCATTGCCCACTCAGGTGGCACGCCCATACGAGGTAAGACTGCTGGGAGGACCAACATGACACAGTGGCCTGATTCCTTTTCAATCCCCGGTTCCTACTTGTCTCTCAGATCTGACCAAAAAAAGTAGCTCTGGGTGGATTAATCAATGTGGGTTTAGTCTAAAAGACTCAGGACTTGGCCATATTGGTAATACCCATCCAGCTGCTTCAGATCTGCAGTAGGTGCAAGAGGAGGGAATTGGAATTGAGCAAACAATTCATTATACTCTGACTTTTAATCACCTTCCTTCTTCTCGTCTTTCATCCTTTCACCATCCTTTAATTTTTTTACATCCCAGCCTCAACGTTCACTCTGTAACACAGAGAATCCATCGCTTCCTTCCTTCCACATTGTGATCTCTCTTTCGTATCCATCAGTTTACCATCATATAGCTCCTTACATCTACTTTGTTTTCAGTCTCGAGCATGATGTGTTTACTTGTATTTATTTTGTTGCTTAGTTTGAGGTGAAAAAACACACTTATTTTTACCGTTTGTTTGCTTTTTTAAATTCTTTTTGTGACCGGATTTTTATTTCTTTTTGTTTTTCTTTTCTTTTTGAGCAGAGGAGTGGGCTTGACCCTAGCCTAACCCGGCCTCTCCTCCTACCTTGTCTATATTTGCCCAATCAAACGTCCCAGTTTTGTTTTCCCTCCCAGCTGTTATTCGCTCAACCTGAAAAGTCCAGATGGCGAAGACTCAGACCTCACTTGCAGACATTAGTGTGCTCACACACACAAACGCGCACAAACGCACACACATTTCTCCATGGTTTTTTACCATTACCTTCTCTTTTCTCTCTCATTGCCGATAAAAAGCCCCAAACAACCACTTTTTTGATAAAGTTTTTATGGGCGCTTTTTTGCCTTACCACACCATCTTTAAACGAAAAACCTCTGGTTGACTTTTTTGACAGTTTTTCTGCTTTCAGGGAGCGAGAAAAGCGTCGGTCCCTTCCCAAGGCTTTGCGTATGTCGTTCCTTTTTGTTTTTTGTATCTGTTGACCTTGATGGAGGTCGGTTGATGTCTTAACCTCCTTATTGGGTGTGTTTTTTTTTTTTTTAATGACATCACACTCCTGATCCCACTGGTGGATCCGTAAGGGTTGGGGGATATCTTATCGCCATGGCAATATCTTTGTGACGTTTTATCCTTGAACTCTAAAACATGATTTGCTCCCTAATGTAACTGTATCTTAATTTTCAGCAGAGAGTTTTCACAAGTGCTGCATTTATGACTGGATTTCTCCACGTATTTTGTTGCTCGGTTGATTTGTTTCTGCCTTGCATGAAGACTACATTCTCCATTTTTGTAGGCTTTGTATCAGTGCTTTCTTTTTTCTTTTTCTTTTTGTTGTCTTCCAATGTCTAAATCAGGAAGCTGACCCTTGTTTTGGGCTGATTCCTGCTAACAGTGGTAGAAACGTGCTAATTTCTCCCAATAGATTTGACTCCCTTTTAAGCATTCCTCATACAGAGTTCAGCTTGTTTTTGTTTTTTTTGCTGAAAACTCCCTCAGATTCATTTACCCTTTATGCAGTTCTTACCATTTCTACATTGTGTCTTTTTTTTTTGTACTATAACGGTCAATCTGATGTCTTCCACTTTTGTGTAATTGCTCTTTCCTTTTCACCATCTTTCTGTGTGACTCTCTCTCTCTCTCTACTCTCTCTATCCTCTATCCTCTATCCCTCCATCCATCCAGGTGCCCTCCAGATAGAAATGAGTGAGGAGTCAGACCAGGGGAAGTATGAGTGTGTTGCCACCAACAGCGATGGGACACGCTATTCCACCCCAGCTAACCTCTATGTCAGAGGTAAGAGTGGGGTCCAATTAGAGAGCGCGTAGATTGAAGGATCACATCGATAATGAATGAGCAGGTGTCTTTTCCTCGACGATGCATGTTTTTTTTACACAAGACATCTTCTGCTAGAAATGTTCGTTTATTATGATAATGATGATATTAAACCGGCTGTGTTTCATAATTCTGTGCCGTGAAACCATGAAATAGGATCGTTTTTAAAACGAGGGCTCTTTTACATCGGCCCAGGCGAGGCCGAGTGTTTCACATAGGCTATTAATCTCTCTGCCCTCCCTTCTTAGCCTTTAGACCTCAGAGAAAAAAATGAAATCTTCGTCTGGTTAAGACTTGTGTTTCACCCCAAATCTGACAGGCATCTCACCTCCTCAGGCGCTGTCTCCACACACACATACATACACACACACACACACACACACACACACACACACACACACACACACACACACACACACACATACACACACACACGCATGCACATGTTTGAATCTTGGAGACATTTTTACTCCCATGGCCTTTTGCTCTGTTGTCTGCCCGCCCAGAAAATAAATAAATAAAGGCTTTAAACAGCGTGGCATGCCTTTCTGACTCCAACATTGCTCCAAGGGATAGGAAAGAAACACATGCACAAACGATTGAATGCACACACATGAACACACATCTATGCCCTACGCTTAACTGTATATATGTGCACACACATACGCGGACACACACGAGCAGCGCCGAGTCAGTGATGTGTGTCTAACAGTGCTTGCAGGGGCCAGTAAAATCTTGCAGTGCTGCTCAGTGAGTGTTTGACAGGCGGTCTATGGAGACAGCCGGCTGGGGAGGCTGCCTTAAACAGGGCGGCTTTCAGCAACACACACAGGCCCCTCATGGCCTCTGTTTTGTCTCTTTGCTCTCCTCATTTCTTTCTTTCTTTCCTTTTTCTCTTCGACTTTCCCTCTGCCTGTTGCCACCTTACCACGCTCCTTTGTCTAACTTGTTTTCTCTCTGTGTCTCCTGTCTCTTCTCTGGTATTTTCCTCTCTTTTCTCTCCTCCTCCTCCTCCTCCTTCTCCCGCCGTGCTCTGTCCTCTCTCCCTCTGCAGAGCTGCGAGAAGGTTGGTACAGTAACGTTTGTGTGTGGCTCTTTTGAGTCTCTCCGGAGTATTTGCTTTTCTTCCATTAAACTGTCGTTTGTGTTTGTGTGTCTCGGCTGTTTTATGTGAGGCGCAGAAGGTTTAAACCTGCCTGTACAGTTACTCCTTTGAGATCTAGTGTACCCTGCGTTCTTCTTTTTCTCCTTTTACTCCCTGTGAGTGCATGTGTGTTTGCTGTGAGTTTTTTTTTTTTCTGTGAGTATCTTTTGTGATTCAGTTCATAAAATATTTAACAGTGCACACCTAAAAACACCATGAATAAAACATTTTGATATCACATGTGCCCTAGCGGTGTTGTACCACACTGTGTGAATGCTCTAGGTCTTCTTTGAATGCCATAAAAATACATATCAGAGCAAATTGAACAACAGAAAACCATCAAACTATACAGTGTCAATTTTGAATCACCGCTCTTCTCGCTGTCTACTCCAGTGCGTCGTGTCCCCCCTCGCTTCTCCATCCCCCCAGCTGACAGCGAGATCATGCCAGGGGGGAACGTCAACATCACCTGCGTGGCAGTGGGCTCCCCGATGCCATATGTGAAGTGGATGCTGGGAGCGGAAGACCTGACGCCAGAGGACGACATGCCCATCGGTCGCAACGTCCTGGAACTGACTGACGTGCGCCAGTCCAACAATTACACATGTGTCGCCATGTCGACACTTGGAGTGATTGAGGCGGTGGCCCAGATCATTGTGAAAGGTATGCTTTCACTGTATAACACACTGTATGTGCTTATGGTGGAGGCGCTGATGTTTCACTTCACTTCAGAGTATTTGTCTTAACTTGTTTTTTAATTTATTTAAATTGACGATTACATTTTACAAACAAATTATGAATAACCCTTATCTCCAGCAGAGTATTGATAATAATTGTCATAGATAAATGATAAATAAATATTAATAAATCAATAAATCAATTTTAATGAAATCAATTAATCACAAATGTAATATAATATGTATCGGTCCATACATCTTCAAATTAAAGACCTTTTAAAATCTTTCATATAGGGGCTTCACAAAGTTTTCCCTTTTACAAATAAGGTTAGTCTCTTCTAAGCTCATACATTCAGCCACACTTTGTACACAAACATAAACAGCAAGCTATTAAATAATAATTTCTCATGTTACATATCCACAAGCAGCGGATATGAAACACCACGCCACTCATGCCACCAATGAATTAACAATCCAATAACAGTAGAATTAGGTAAAAAACACTTTGTGGCTTGAAAACAAAGTGTCATAAGAATAAAAAATAGTATTTATAAGAGAACCCATCCACAGCGAAGGCTTCTTCTCTCTGAGAGTAAGAACGTGTGTATCACAAAAGGAATATAAAGTACGACTAGTAAGTATAAAAACAATATATGACATCAATAAATACAATGATATCCATATTCAGAATCATAAGAGGGAAAAAATATTACAGTTTGTGAAGAAGCAACAATATATTAAGCTTGTATTCAGATTAGTCAGTATACAGGGGGTTTAATTAGGATTAAAAATCGGCCACTTTAAACAGTCTTATAAGGGATTATAATTTATCAAAGCAAATTGCTGATTTTACTAAATGTGTTTACTTCAATTGAATATATTTAATCCAATTCTTGTATTTGCTGTGCCGATACTATGTTTATTGTATAATTCTAGTATATTGAGCTGGTCTGTTCAAGGAAATGTTTCCATCACTTTTATTGAAACCTGGAGAACTGAGTTAAAGACAATTTAAAAATAAAGAGAAAACACAGATGAGGATTAAGAAAAATAGTGCAATGATAAGGCAAGGAGATGTGCGATCTCGCTTCTAAATTGCCAGATCGTTCCATGAATTGGGAGCACTAAATTATTAAACTGACTTTGCTCGAGTGACATTAAGGCAGTTATTTGAGTGAGTTAATTGGGGTCCAGAGTTCCTGTTAAGCGTCGTCAAGATGTCCTTTTTAAATAAAAAAGTGTGTAAGAACTCCTTTTTCTCTCCCTCAGCTCTGCCGAAGGCTCCTGGTATCCCTGTGGTGACGGAGAGAACTGCAACAAGCATTACTCTCACCTGGGACTCTGGCAACCCCGAACCTGTCTCCTACTACATTATACAGGTGAGTAACAGACACCGAGGCGCTGCTGCATGTGCACACACGCTTTTGGACACACAGGACTAAAGATGTCTCAAGCTGCACTGGATTTCAGTTTGAACATAAACAGTTATTAACAGCCTGAAAGTCAGAAAGTGAGGCTGCAAAACAAAAGAGTATCTTGTCTTTCCTGATTGTCATAAAGGTGCCAAATTGCTGAAATGAAATCTTATGAGTGCTCTCTGCCCACAAGAAGTAATGAATTTAAATGCTAAGAACAGTGAGGTGATGAAAGAATGAATACTCACATTCACAAAAAGTATTCTGTGGGTAAATCTTGGTCGTATAATAAGAGTCTGATGTTTGCAGTTTGTTAGTTTCACACAATGTCTATGATAGACTGTGTACTTATTGATAGATAGATAGATAGATAGATAGATAGATAGATAGATAGATAGATAGATAGATAGATAGATAGATAGATAGATAGATAGATAGATAGATAGATAGATAGATAGATAGAGTTCTAAATCAGTATACGCTTCTCAGGGTTCGTACACATTTTCAAGGTCAAATTCAAGCACTTTTCAAGCACTTTTAATGGTCATTTCAAGATTTTCTAGCACCTTATTGCTGGGGTAAAATACGTATCTACAGGAATATATATACTCATGATTTTTTTCTTCACTTTTTATCACAATTATGTACATTGTATTATGCTGTAAACATCTAAAATTATATTTCATAAAACAAAAGTGCACTTTCAAGCACTTAAACTAAAATCCAAGCACTTTTCAGACCTTGAATACACAACATTGAAATTCAAGCACTTTCAAGGATTTCAAGCACCCGTACGAACCCTGCCTTCTTCTCTCCTCCCTCCAGCACCGTGCCAAAGGATCCGATGACCCCTATAAAGAGATTGATGGTATCGCCACAACGCGCTACAGCGTAGGCGGCCTCAGCCCGTACTCCCACTATGACTTTCGCGTGGCCGCCGTAAACACCATCGGCCAGGGCCCCTCCAGCGATGTGGTGGAGGCTCGCACAGCTGAGCAAGCCCCCTCGTCGCCTCCTCGACAGGTCAGCGCTTGAGAGTGCAAAATTCAATACATGTCATTTTACAGTGATATCACAGCCACCTGTTATTATTGTTGTGGCTTCTGCATCTCCTTACAGCAAATCTGGCTTACAGTGTGTCATTTTTAAGTTGTCTTTAGTTCCCAAAAGAACTAAGCCACATTCCTTCAACTAAACTTGCTAGTAAATTAGTTCTTCCTGTTTGCCCTGCAGGTCAGAGGTCGTATGCTGAGCACCACAACAGCAATCATCCACTGGGATGAACCAGAGGAACCAAACGGACAGGTGGTGGGCTACAGGGTGTACTACACATCAGACAACATGCTGCCAGTCAACCAGGTGCGCGCTTAATTTTGTTGCTGCTCTTATGAATCACAGATGACGGATAACCTGCCTGCATGTGTCTCACACTTGAGTGTGCATCTGTGTGTCTGCTTGCATTCATGCATCACGTCGTGTGCTTGTGTTGTGCAGTGGGAGAAGCAGATGGTGCGCAGCGCCAACTTCATCACCATCCAGGGTTTGACTCCTAACAAGACTTATTACATCAGAGTGCTGGCCTTCACCTCTGTAGGAGACGGGCCCCTGTCCCAGGACCTGCAGATTATTGCCAAGACTGGAGGTAAGAGATGGTGGAGATGCATCAGATGGATGTTGAACTGAACGTGTTTGCAAGAATACGAGAAAGAAAATATGTAAACTTTGTTTTACTAATCACGGTTTTCCTCTACTCCGTAGTTCCATCCCAACCTTCAGAATTTAAGGGTGAGGCCAAGTCTGAGACCAGTATCCTGTTGTCCTGGGTGGCCCCACCGCAGGGTGGTCCTGACAACCAGATCACAGGATATGAACTGGTGTACCGACGAGCTGACGACACAGAGGAGGTAAGACAGGACAGAGAGACAGACAGATTGGTAGCTGACAGGACTGTATTGCTAGAGTAACGGGCACTAAGTCGTGTGCCTACCTCCACCAAGGCTGTACAGCACCTTTTTTAATTAAATCAAGCCTATATTTAAATAGTCTAGATCCAAAATTGTATTAGAAACTGCATCAAATTGTACTCACTCATAGATACCAACCAACTTAATAAAGATCAATGTATTAATTACAATTTAGAGAAACGTTTAATAACACCTTACAATATTGAAGAAAGTGAGAAAAAAAATACACCAAAAGTTAATGAGGTCTGTTCTGCACCAAGATCCATCCTTCATCCAATTTTTTGGAAATCCGTATAGTAGTTATTGTGTAACCCTGCTGAAAAAGCAACCAACCAACAAACGGACACGGGTGATGTATTACCTTTGCCTCTGGCAAAGGTAATACATCACCATACATTGGTGATGTATCCATCACCAATGATGCCCATCCATACATCCATACATTCATGGATGGTTGGATGGGCGTACACAGATTGAGAACAGATGAATGAATAGATGGACCGGTGGGCAAACAGAAGATAAATAGGATCTCACTAGTAGAACCTGACTTTATATAGTATGTCCTCCACAGGTAGATTTTATTGAACACCTTGAGTAGTTAATACAACCTCTTTCTTTTGTTTTTGCTCACGACCTGACGTCCTTTGCCATCCCGTTGTCTCAATGTCCTTTCAGAAGAAAGTGAGCTTCGAGCCCACCACCTCCTACCTGTTGAAAAACTTGAAGCCTTTCTCCACCTACACCTTTCAACTGGCTGCAAAGAGCAAGCACGGAATCGGGGCGTATACCAACGAAGTGTCCATCGACACGCCGCAGACGCGTAGGTCGAACTGTAGATAGTGCTGTGTGTGTGTGTGTGTGTGTGTGTGTGTGTGCGATCGAGAGAGAGAGAGAGAGAGTGAGAGAGAGTGAAAGGTTTCTATTTTGACAATGCAAAAAAAATTGCCATGAAAGCTGAATCATTAGCACATGACAGCGAGATCAGACCATATAAATGTGTGTGTTTTGCATTGTCAGAAGGAGGCCGCCATGACTCCAGACCTTAACTGACCTCAGATTTGATATTTCAACAAATGTATCATTAAGTAGCTCCTTTATGATTCCCAGAACTTTTCCTACTCAAAATGGTATTTCAGCAATTACAGTAATTGAAAAGCAAAGTAACTTAATTTGTTGGCTACCAGTCTGAGGTCTATAAGAGAATCAGTAAAGACAAGGTAAGAAGCCAGAGGCTCGTAGATAGAGATAAACTCCGTGTTGGATCACAGAGGCTTGGGTAGGCTGTAAGGACAAGTAAGTTATGGGCAGGTATGTTTGTGTGTTGAAGCTCTAGTCAGTGTTTTTGTGTTGCATCTCTTTTTAAGCCATTCACTCGTTTTCATTAATCAAACATTTCTGCCAAACAGTTGACGCCCATCATCCAGTATCTCTGTTCAGCCATCTTGCTTTCTAGTCACAGGCTCATTTTTTTCGTAAAGAGCTTCTGTTCTCCAGTGTTTTGTTTTCATTTTATGTTTCTTTGTCTTTTGTTCTCTGTCTCTCGTCTGCTCAATATCATCCCCATTTCCTTCATGGCAAAAACCTCACTTCCTCACTTCTCCACCCACCACCACCACCACCACCAACAACAACAACAACTCGCACACACCACCAAATAACATTTTACCCAAACAACCCCCGTTGTGCTTCCTCAAAAACTGGCCAATCAGTTCCTTCAGCACCTCCCCAGGACATCACATGCACCAGTCCCAGTTCTACCAGCATCCTGGTAAGTTGGGCTCCACCTCCTCTGGAGTTTCAGAACGGCGTCATTACAGGATACTCCATCCAGTACTCCACTACCGAGGGCAGCAAGATCTCTAAAAGAATTGATGGAATTCCTCCGCAAAGTTCCCCGTATCTCCTGGAAAACCTGGAGAAATGGACTGAGTATGGCATTACGATACGGGCACAGACGGAAGCTGGGGATGGACCAGAAAGTTTACAGCTGCTTTTCCGCACCGAGGAAGATGGTATGTTCCCAAACGAACCCCCCCCCCCTGCCTGTTTTAGGATGGTCCGCCCCACTAACAGTGGCTTCCTAACTAACATAGCACTAATGAGCTCGTAGCATCCTAAACTAACAAGTCTTCCACTGGCCAGTGTAGGCATTTTGTCTTTCCTTGCCCTGCAATCCAGGCGGTTGATGATGCATTTAAGAACCGCTGTCAGACCCTCCAGTTCACAAAACCTCTCCTTTATTCCTTCATAACTGCCAGAAACCTCCGGAAATCTCCTCCTGCTGCTCCCTCTGCACTGCTCTCTCTTCATGACAAGTAACCCTTTTTTCTCCACAAGCCGTTTTTGTCCTCTTTTTTTGCCAGCATCTTTTCCCCACAACTTTCATCTAAAATCCCCTGTTTTTTGGGGAAAAGTGAAGGTTGGGATTTCCCCCTCTATTCTCCGCTAACAATACCAAAACAAACCCTTTGGCTGTTGCTCTTCCTCAGACTTTTCCACACCTTTTCTCACAGACAGTCTGCCCTTCCATCACCTCTCCAGCTCTTAGACACTTATTTGAACATCTTTAAGCTCAACTCAATAAGTGTATTTTGTTTTGACTTTCAGTAATATTCTAAATATTCACACACTCCCAATGCATCCATTCAGAGATTTTTTCTCACCTCGGCTTTCTTTCAAGTCTTTATACGACGGTCAGATAGCGAGAAGTGGCTGGAGTTTCTTTTTTTATATATTTTCTTGCAATGTATATTTTTTCTTGTCGGAAGGAGTGTAGTTTTTGGCAGCACGAAAGAGGTTTTTCTTGAAAACAGTATTTTCTCTTTGACTGCCTGCCACTGTTTATCAGCCCATGGCAACAAATCCTTTTCTATCTGCCATTGTTATCTTTCTCTACATTTGCTTCTTATCCTCCACTGCTTTTTTCAACCATGTTTTCCTCGAGCACTCTCATTTTTTTTTTACTATTTTTACTTTTTTTTCCCCCAGACTTTAGACCAGTTTTAGACTTTTTGGAGGGGTGTATTTTTAAATTTTTTGTAGCTTTTGGGTGTTTTTTTATTGCCCCTGAAACAAATAGAATTTTTGATTAGAAAAAAGGGGAAGACCTTTACATGAGAGGTTTGAGTGCCCTCATCTGTGACCCTTGACCTCTATCCCAAAATGCATTTTTAGTTCCAAGCGGTCCTCCGCGAGGGGTGGAGGCAGAGACTGTGAACGCCTCGGCCATTAGGGTGAAATGGCGAGCACCAGCGCCCGAGCGGCAGCACGGTCAGATCCGGGGCTACCAAGTGCACTATGTGAGGATGAACTACGGAGAACCTCAGGGTCAGCCCTTCATCAAGGACATCCTCATAGAGGACTCTCAGGTGACCTTAACATACTCTCTCTAACACCTTATGATCACATTAACAGTCAGAAACTTTTTTTTAAGAAATGCCTGATAAACTTTCTTTATTAACATTTTTACTTATCATGAATATTCACATGGAAATCATAGTTTCACTAAAGCCATGAACAAATGATTAGCTTTCAAAACCCAAGAGTTTTCCTGGATATATTTTACAAAGAGAGATAGAATATGGCCATCTGTTACTGTAGATAAAATACCAATTTTAACATGTTTTGTTTTCCTATTCATTGTTTGTACAACTGCACAATTCAGCCATCTGTCACAGCCTCTATATCAATCTCCTCTATGACATCTGACTTTATTAAACATTATTATGAATGATGCTAAAATAAATTGACAAATTGAGCAGAAACCGTCATTAACATCAGACATTTTGAGAAATATGCTTATTTGTCTTCTTGCCACCAGTTGGATGTGAAGATCACTCTTTCTCCAGAGATGGTTGTCTTAGTGAGCATTCGTTGGCATTAAAAAACTAAACTGAGAGTTCTGTCTAGGGTAACAAAATCTTCCTTCCAGGACCTCTAAAGCTCACTTGATAACACATTATACTGTATGTCATTTGTTGAATGTTTTAGTATCTTTTACAGTCTTAAGCTAAGCTGACTCCTGCAGATTGTAGCTTTGTATTTAAAGGAGACCTATTATGATTTTTTTGTTTTGTTTTTTTCCTTCAGTGTTTTATATAGGTTCTTGTGCATGTAGAGGATCTTGAAAGTTAAAAAGTTCTGCACCAACGGAACCTCCACTCTCCTACAGAAAACACTGCTCATGAAACGCCTCATCAGTAGTCCCGCACACATTTACTCAATTTATCCCAGGCAACTGGTTTGGCACACCTGAATCAATTTAGCATCGTAGCCCTATTGTTGTCAGCGAGGGGGGTGCACACTAAAGCATGTAAACATATTCTAGTAGTAACCCAAAATAAAATGATAAACCTGAAATTAGTAACAAGTGGTAGCAACTTTCTTATCTAACTCATAGCAAAAAAGCAAATAACAGCATTCCTCAAAATGTCAGGCAAATGTCAATTACAATCTGGCATTTCCGTAACCACTCATGTGGTCAGGTTAAACAGCCTTAATTGTTTAAAATTTCAATCATTATTCAATTTCTGTGAAGGAAAAATAATGGACCTAAATGTGTTGATACCTGCCACCTACTGCTGATAGATTGAAACTGATGGAAGCAAAAGATGATGTGTTTGACTTGAAGTCTTCAAGATCACATCCTAAATATTATGAATTGTGTTTTTCTCTCCCTCTTCTCCACACGGTTCCATTACTCAGTGGGAATATGATGACTCAACTGAATACGTGAGTAAACCCTTCTATTATTTAATAGTAATAACAACAAAGCACAGAGAGTAGATGAGTCATGTTTATGAGATTGTAGCTCTCAAATCTCCTGAGACCAGAGCAAGGGTTTAAAACCCAGCAGGAGGTGCCTTTTTCATTTGTGCATTCTGTTTTTTTCTCCAGGATTTCTAATAAAAGAAAATTGAAAAAAAACATTAAATAGATAACTGATATGAGTCATTTGCGGGTATTGCCAAAATATCCTGATTATTTATGCTTTCTGCAAGCCAGGAAATGAAGAAAATATTCAGATTAGTGCTTAGATGGAGGCCAATCTAAATGAGTTTTGAGTGTCTGAAAAGTGAAATGACATTTTTGTGTTGCGGGAAAAAACACATTTTAAGCTTTGTTGAGATAATTTGATATAGTTGTTTTGAGTTTTGTTGAGAAAATGAATTTCCTGGCTGTTGGTGTAGAAAAGAGCTGAGGAACTTTCTGTACTTGTAAACTGTGAGGAAAAAAGCTCATATTTGTACCTTTGGTCACTGGGGCTGAACCTTTTTGACCAATTTTGACCCCTTATTTTTTCACTAAATTGAATCCCTGCTCATTGTCCTGAGACCGCACATAAGTAAGTTATCTCCCGCAGCTGACAGTGCTTTTTGTTGTTTGTTATAGGAGGTGGTTCTTGGAGACCTGAAGGCAGACACTTCCTATTCTGTATCAGTGGGGGCTTACACTGCCAAGGGGGATGGTGCTCGCAGCAAACCAGTTTCTGTCTGCACCGCCCTGCCACGTAAGTGTGTCTGCACACACACACAGCTAGTAATGATGCGTGAGACTAAAGCATCACTAATGATCATTAGAGGCCATTAAATCATTGAATTGGTTTATGTCTCACTCTGTCACACCTTGCTACACCAGTAAGAAGCCATCTTTTGGTGCCATATTAATCATATTTTGCTTGAGGCAATGAATAATGTGCTTTGCAATTATCCTCTAATTGTCTTTTCACCATTCTTTCTCTCCATTTTTCCCTCTTCCCAGTGCCTGAGAAGCCCAAACTGATGGTGAGTGCCACTGATTCAGGTACTGCTCTGCTTCAGTGGGTCCCTGCGCCCAACCCACCAACCCCACTCCTGGGCTACCGCCTCACCTTCGGCCGCAGTGACGTCCTCCCCTTTACGGTGGTTGAGTTCCCCACCAAAGAAAACCGCTACACCGCCCAGGACATCCACAAGGGAGCTAACTATGTGTTCAGACTCTCTGCCCGTAACAAAATGGGCTACGGAGAGGAGGCTGTAAAGGAGGTGACCACTTCAGAAGATGCCCCAAGTGGATACCCAGAGAACGTTATCTCAGAGGAGGCTTCTGCCGACTCCATCCGGCTGATGTGGAAATCAGTCCCTCTAATTGAGCAAAATGGGAAAATTATGAAGTACTCGGTGCTGTACAAGGATATAAACAGTCGAGGGAACGCCTCAGAAGTTGTGGTGCCCGCTCCGGAATCAAGTGTTTTGTTGGAGGGTCTGAGTGCAGACACTGTGTATGATGTCAGGTTGTGCGCGTTCACAGCTGTCGGCCCCGGGCCGTACAGCCCAAGTGTCCAGTTTAGGACGCAGCGGCTAGACCAAGGTAGGACTCACTCACTTCCTAACAACCCATCTTCATCGCTCAGGATGCAACACACGCTTCCTAACAGCGCATTTGTGCATATATGGTGCACAAGTCCCACATTCCCACACACACACTCATTCAGACACTCAACGTCTGGTGACAACATCCTAAGTGTCCTTTTTCATTGTCTTGTCACTGTAGTCTTAGACCCAACGTCCTTTTCCCAAAACAAGGTAAGAGTCTTGGGTCTTGGGCAAGTATCCCCTGTCCAGTCGGACTCACTGTGTGTTGATAAGAGCAGATAGCTAGCTTAAGACTGGTACTAAGAGAATGACAAACAGGTAAGGCCATTACTTTTGCTTCAAAAGAGAGATTCAATGAGACTGGAATCATATTTATTTTATTTTTTTTTTGTATTTTTGTGCCTCAGTTTTTGCCACCAACTTCAGAGTAAAGGCTGCCATGAAGAACTCCGTCCTGCTGTCCTGGGAAATCCGAGACAAGAACCCCGCCCAGCCGTTTACCGTGAGTAGATTTGCATGAGCACGAGAACCTTGCACTGTGCATCTTTTTCAGGCCTGTAAACCGTGAAAAAAAGTCTTTATACAAGGTATAACAGTTTGCAAGAATCGACTAACATGTACTTTCAGATTGTAAACAATAGATCTGTCACTAGAAAAGCTTCATGGTGCACCTTTAAATGTAGTTAAATCAAAACCATAATCAAATGAGCCAGGTCTCAGATGGTGTAAAAACAAATAAAGGAAGGCTGATAATAAAAGATGGGGAAATAACCTGTTCTGAAAATTCAGCATAATTTATCATATTATTTCCAACCATTAGTTTCCCATTTTTCTCTGTGTTAGGTCGCTGTTCATTAACTTCAACACTTCCTGTTGGATAATTGATGAAGCCTCGCGGTCATGTAACGCCTCTTGAGCTGCTCGAAGGCTTTTAATTCAACCTAGATAGAGGAAGTTCGCCCAACAGCACCGACAGCAAAGACAAAACATTAAGCTTTGTACTGAAGTTTAATCAAATTATACCAATAAAATTGAAGGGGAAATTAACAAGCATAAAGGTACATGCAGGCACACACGGAGTCATGCATTCAGATGCGCACAAACTCACAAAGACTTGACCTCAATGGCAAATTTGGCCACAAAAGGGTGACATTTCTGTGGACCGACCGACCCAGGCAAATTGTCAAGACATTGTGGAATATTTAAGAACTTACAATAAGTGCTGCAATTTGTCTTTTGCCCTGCAAAGTATGCAATTAACTGTCAAACTATGTGATTTACCCCGTGTCCAGATCCTGTACGGAAAGGGCCAGTCTGTAGAAGTGGATGGAAAGCAGACTCAGAAGCTTATCACTGGCCTAGAGCCAGACACCCAGTACTCCTTTCTGCTCACCAACCGGGCCAATAGCGCTGGGGGTCTGCAGCACCGAGTCACGGCCACCACCGCCCCAGACATCCTGAAAACCAAACCCATGGTGGTTGGAAAGACCAACGCAGATGGCATGGTGACTGTGCAGCTACCAACCGTGCAGACGACGGCCAAAGTCAGGTAATGACGACGGACGAGTTGAGAGAATGAGGGTGAAGAATTTGGTGTAATCAAATGGCTGAATGTGAGTATTTTTAGTAATAATTTGTGCCAAATTTGCTCCAATTAGGTTGTTTTTAAATGCATTGTTTTCAAGGCCCTGTGAGGAAATTGTACAGCTTCCTCCTGCTGCTGCTTTTTCATTTATTGGTCTATTAGGAGGGATTTCACAGTGTTGGCAGCAAAGCTAGTCTGAGGACACCCACAACAGGCCAAATGAAAGCACAAAGCTGATAATCTCATCTACTTGTCGTAACCAAGAACAATAATAGATACCAAATGGAACCAACCTGGATCACACCATCAGTACCGACAAACATTTTCCTGTAGTTTGGGACATTTTTCCCATTAGCTTATAGACTGTAGCTTTGTATTTTTTGTACAGTCATAACAGTGGTATCAATCTTCTCATCTTACTCTCAGCAAAATGGAAAAAAGTGTACATCCCAAAACATCTAACCACAGCATTCCTTTAAAAAGCCTGAACCCAGCGTGTGCTGCGTTTCAGGGGTTACTATGTGGTGGTGGTGCCGCTGAAGAAGCAGAGAGGGGGGAAGTTCTTGAATCCATGGGAGGAGCCCGACCAGATGAACCTGGATGAGGTGAGACATGCAGATTACACTAATCAATAGCTAATAATGGTCATTGTAAACAGCTTATTGTATGCTGATGTCAAGAAGGTGATGATGAGGATTGGAGCGATGGCCATGATGTGATACAGAGAAGGTTCATAAATGCATGTGAACATGACATATAGGTGACCAACCTTTGTTTCATTTAGGTCATCAACTCATCAGATGGATTATCAGTTTTCTCTCTGAAAGAACTCTGACAGTCGCAAATAGCTGAGAATCTGAATGAGTTTGTAATTCCACTGGTTCAAAGCAGCATCAGGTCCTTTTCTTATCTTGTATATTGTGTACAAATGATTGTTTTAGATAAATAAAAATCATCATATTTTATGTGTTTGTTAAGATTTGCTGACTAAATCATTATCATGTATTTTCTTAGATCAAAAATAGAGCCACAACTAACATTTTTTTTCCATCGTTGATTAATCTGCTGATTATTTTCACAATTAATTGATGGATCGTTTAGTCTGTAAAATTTCGAGGTTAAAAAAAAAATAGAAAAAAAAAAGCTCATCAGAATTTCCCAGAGGGAGTTTGCCATCTTCAGACACCAGAAACTCTTGATTGCAATCATACATAAAAAAGAGAAGTGGCAAGTCCTTACATTTAAGAAGCTGGAACAGGCAAATGTTTGACATTTCTGTTTGAAAAGTTATTGAAAGGAGAAATTAATATTGTTTCAATCAACTAATCGATAAATTGACTAATTGTTGCCGCTGTAATCAAAAGCGTAATGCAAGAATCTCTGGACAGGTGTGACGAATCTTTTTTCACACTGACACACATCTAAAAACTAAATAAATGGAAGCATCACCACAATAAATAGGCAGCTTTCCATCACGGGCAGACTTTCTAGTGCTGAAATCATTCAGACCCACACATACGTGGGAACTGTGTTTGAAGACAGATTGAGGTTTAATGAAAATACAGATGTCACTGTGAGAAAGGCTCAGCAGCATAAAAATGCCTTTAGAGCAGATCAGACTATGTTAAGTGCTTTACTGATTGTATTTTAACCTTTTCATTTACTTTCCATGCCAAAAGAACAAGCAGCGACTGGTGTTTTTAACTCCGTTTCTGAGATTACTGGCAAAACACAATGAGCCCAAGTACAGCGTAATACTGAACAAGTCCTCAAAAAGTCCACTGCTCAAGCTTGTACCTGTGAGAATGCATTAGATCACCTGTATGTCGGGCTGCAGCGGTGTACCCGTCTCATGGTTTACTGTGGCATGAACATTGGTGGTTAACATATAATATATGTGCACTTACTACCCTTATCAATGGTACTAGCCTCTACTGCATTAGCCTTATTTCCTTTTGTATCAAGCAACATAAAAATTGCAGCGTGATGTTTTGGAGTTCAGTTGAGTTTGCATGTCCTGCAACGTGACTACTGCACATGTGCACATCGCTTTGTGGCTGCTGAAACGATACACAGTGCAGCCCTCACTTGGATGTTTGGATATTGCTGGCAAAATACGGACTGTCCACTGCCGTTAATCTGTGTGTATTTCAGCGTCTTTTCTTACATTGTCAGACTTGTATTTTTAGATGATGTGTAATTTTGTTTTCTAACTCGCTTCCCTCAAATTGCCCATCGACCGCCGCATTTATACTCTGAACTGGAGAGAATATTGAAGTCACATAAACAAACTACTGTGCCGAGTCCTCTGACTCTGTTGTAGTAAAATACTTCTATCTAATCATGGGAAGGTAGATGACCTGGCCATCCATTTGCCTGTTCAGTCCAAACAATACTTTCACATAACATTTCCCATCTAATTCCTTTTTCTAAAGACTTAATAACCTCATTACGGCGCTCCGAAAGCACATTCATGTGTATGAGATTACTTTCAATAGAGTTTTTATGGTGCCCAATGTCTCAATGGATAAATGCGGTGGCAATCCAGTTGATGATGAAGACATTTGTGCTTAGGTGATAACGCTCAATGCAGCCCATTGTTCCTTTACTGATGAGGGTTTTTGTGTGAGGTAAAAATGCCAAAAGTGCCCTTCACTTCCAAGGCTTTTTTTGCTAGAAAAAGTCAGGAAAATAATTCCCAAATATTAAGCAAAAGATTTTTGTTCAGGAAAATAATATTACAATTCCGGAGAAAAGACTGCATTGCCTTTACTTTGTCAGAGGAATTGAGAAGTAGTGTCACTGATGGCCTTTGATGTTGCACTCAGAGCAAAGTAATTATCCAATGATGCCTGTTACTCTCGATTTTCTTTCATTTGTAATCTTTCCTGTGAAACACTCTGTTACCTTTGTTTTAATCCTTTCCTCCGTCTATCTCTGTTAACCCATCCTCTGTTTTTCATCCCTTCCAGCTCCTGAAAGAGATCAACAGGACCAGTGTGAGTCGTGCCCTCCGCATACGCAGGCAGGCCGGCCAATCAGATCCAAGGGCCTATGTCACCGCTCACTTTAAGTTCCTCCCGCTGGAGTTCACGCTGGGTGACGGGAGAAACTACGGAGACTTCCGCAACCGTCCACTGCAAAACGGACAGGAGTATGTTTTCTTTGTGCTGGCACTGCTGGACCTCTCTGAGAATGTGAGTAGATACACAGTCACACAGTTCAGCCATCTTAATTAAGTTTCGTCCAATTTAAATGTGAAAATGCAATAAAACCATCTCTCCCGTCAGACGATGTACGCCACCAGCCCTTATTCTGATCCCGTGACTTCATCGGACGTGGATCCTCAGCCAATCGTAGATGAAGAAGAGGGTCTGCTCTGGGTGGTGGGGCCTGTGCTGGCTGTCATCTTCATCGTGTGCATCGTCATCGCCATTCTCCTCTTTAAAAGGTAAGAAGTGCACAGTGGAGCCAGGAGCATGTGAAAACGGTTTGGTTGTAGGTGGAGGAAGGAAATTAGACAGAGACAGTTTTTGTGAATACAAGATAAGAAAAAATAATTGCAAAGGCAGTTTACATATTCACAGAAGGGCAACAGATCAACACAAAACATTGTTTAGACAGTAAAATGTATTCTATACATATTTTAATATATTCCTTGCCTGTAGTTAAGCAGCAGTTCTCAAATAACCTTTAACAAGCAAGGTCATAAACAAGAAATAATGTGAGTTATCCCTATGAAAGATATGCACAATTGATTATCCTTCGCATAAAATATCTGGACTATTGCTAGAGGACAGGGATTTTAAGTCTTTAGTGTAAAAATAAGTTAATATAGGCAAGTCTCAAACAAGTCCCAAGTAATTTCTTCTATAACTTCCGAGACAAAATCAGTCTTACGTCATGTATTTTCCAAGTCCAAGTCACAATGACTCAAGTCCACATCCGGTATTTTGGCCTGTTTTTCATTACATTTTGGCATCGCGGCACCAGTAAAAGTTTACCAAAGATTTCAGCAGTTTCATTTTGCTTTGTCCCCATGGATGCTTCCAGCGCTTACAGGACCTCTTTTTTTCCAAGATGTTTTAATTGTGGGCGATGGTGATGATTCACTGATTAATAGTCCATTTAGCACTTCGAGAGGTTTTTAGTACAACAGCAATTCTGGCAAAAATTCCAGCAATTGGAGCTCAGTGTCTGACAAAGTAGTCAAATTGATTTTGATTGTATAGCCTGAAATGACAATCACATGGCCTCAGTGGGCTGTAGAATTTGCATAGTGAAAGACATCCTCTGTCCTCAGATGCTCGAGCAAAAAAAAACCTTGTAGCAGGGAAAAATAAAAGAAGTCTCCGGAAGAGCCACAGAGAAGGTGTCGCTCTCTGAGAACGAACAGACATTCAATGATAAGATGTGGCGTGTACAGAACAGAAAGCCACACGACCTCCTCTCCACCATGGTGACCTGGAAGAGGGCAGGCCACACAAGTAGCCTTATTGCTTTTCACCTCTCCTCCCTTTGAAAGCCTCTTCTTTGGGTGAAAAATAGTCTGGAACTGGACTTTTAGCAAAGCCAAGTTTGTTCATACTGAGTTTCCATCATTTATGAGGCATGCAGGACTAACATCTGTCGTGCTAATCACACCTGGGTTTAGCTTCCTCGTCTTCATAGAAACATGACTGTGTGCTTCCGTAATCAGTTCTTGAGAACTATAAACATGGAGCAGAGTCAGCTCACATAACAAATAGGGGAAGATAACATTATCACACATTAGCATTATTCATGATTATCATCTGTTCCTCTGGCTACAGCTTTCTTAATGCACATGAATAATTTCTGTGAATGTGGCCATTGCAAAATGATTAACCTTGATGGTAATAATGCAAAGTCCAAACACGCTGCTGCTGCTGCTGCTGCTGCTGCTGCTGCTGATCCACAGCCATTATTGTCTCACTTGTGGTTTCACTTATATTTCCAGTATGTTATCATGGAGTCAGTGTCACAGTTAAAGGGTGTGGGAGGCGGTGATGTGTGTGCAGTGAAATCAGGCAAGAGTTTTTACCATTTACATTTCCATCCGCTGATTATCTTTGTGTCTATAGGAGGTGCTATTTAGCATATCAAACCCTGTGCTAAGTTTTAATGAGAGGGGCAGAATGATAAGTTCAGCACTGCTTTACTCCCTGATGTTTGTTGAGTGGACACTAATGTTATTCATCCTTGTCTGTTCTTTTATCTGCTCCTCTCCCTGTTTGGATGCAGCAAACCTGACAGGTAAACAAACACCATCTATTACCATTTCCACTCTCCTACAGGGAGATTTCCCTTGCAGAGCCTTTTGCAAAGAGTGCTGTAGATAATAGATCCCAGTAGAGTCGGAATTAACCTGGTGTGTCTTTGATGACTGCTTTGTAACCTTCAATACACTGTATAAATTGTAGCATTAATCGACTGCATTTGATGAAGTTTAGAGGTACAAAATCGGATTGTGCACATTCAGAGGTGGTACAATGACGACTGCGCTGCATGAGTTTGTTCCTGTCGATGGTTTGGCCTTAAAAGCAAAGGAGATGTAAGCGTGGATGTCACTTTTAACTCCTGGCAGTTTCCCACCTCCATCCCAGACAATGAGCCAGTCATTAACATATAAGAAGCCACAACACTAAAACCAGCAGTCGACCAAAAGCTCTGCTAGATTTCAAAAACAGAAATTCCATGAAAATTACAGCTATCCCTGTAAATGCGAGCAGCAATTTTTATGAGGCTTACTCTGGCCCATTTATTCAAACACAAATCCCCATAAATTGAGTTTACAAATCCCAAATTTTTGCCAGAATCAGCTTCTATTCGTCATGCGGTTGAAGGTCCAATTCATCGGGTCGGGGATGCATTTAACGATGTGTGTTGGTCTGTTATTCCAGGAAAAGGGCCGAGGCTGAAGGCAGGAAGGGCAGTTTCCCCTGTAGCAAAGCCATGTCATCCCATCATCCCACCGATCCAGTGGAGCTACGCAGAATCAACTTCCAGACTCCAGGTAAACCGGACGCACCTGTACACACACACAGGTGTAGCTTTGATGTGTGCGTACAAAGTATGAGTTGTCATTTTAAGATTAAACTATGGTGTTGTTTCCCTTTTCAGCCTACCGTGTATCAGTGTACCGCGGTTATCGCCGTTTGTCAAGTTAGTTGGTCGCAGAGCTTCTCTTCTCATTCTCATTCATGTTCTTTCTTTCTTTCTTTCTTTCTTTCTTTCTTTCTTTCTTTCTTTCTTTCTTTCTTTCTTTCTTTCTTTCCCATTATCATGCTTACTAACCTTCCATCCCGTATAGGATGAAGCTGCTTGGACTGACAACAATTCATCAAAATGCCACTGGAATACCTCTTTAAAACAAACCCTCCAGAAATATATTTCATACTAAATTTTTAACCGCCTGTGTCATCCGCTTTTTTGTATCTTCACCGGCAGCGTGCATATTCTCTGAGGACATGTTACTGTGCCTCAGTAACTTTCACAACACGCACATTGTTCTTCTTTCTGTCTGCCTGGAGAGAAAATGGTCACTTAACAAAAAAAGAAGAAAAAAAAACGAATACACTTCCATTTGCTTCCTCCACTGACTATGGACAGAACACTAAACAACACCTCCTCTGAGAATCTTTAATCTTAACATTTTCCTCCAAAAGAGTTTAGTTGGTACATGTATCCTAATGGCCTCTTTTTCTATTTCTGTGCTCGGCAGGCATGGCAAGTCACCCGCCCGTCCCCATCTCCGAGCTGGCAGATCATATTGAACGCCTCAAGGCAAACGACAATCTCAAGTTCTCTCAAGAGTACGAGGTAGGAATGCTGATTATCTGTCCCTGAAAATCTTTAACTTGGGAAATTCATCTGGTTTTTGATGCAGTCGCACATGTACTTATCGTTGACTCGTCATTTTTTGCTCAATTTTTAGATTGAGCCTCACATCATCTCTGCATTTTGATTCGTCTTCTTAGATCGATTTAAGATAAAGCACATTTTTCTCTCTCTACTGCCTTGTTGTTATCTATACAAATATGGTGGGGGGGGGTTGAAATTGCAAGCTCAATGAGAGTTTGCTTACAGCCAGATGGTTATCAAGCCTTCATTGCTACGCTCTGGTGGAGAAAGGGGTGAAACAGAGATAGAAATAAAGAGGCAGCATCGGAGAGAAGACTCACCAAGAGATACAGGAAGCAAGAGAAAGAAGACGCCTCTTGATTAGTTTCTTCCTGCTTGCAGCGCAGTTAATGGGGAACAAAAAAAAGGGATTCATCTACTTGGAGATAACAATGTGGCTGAACTTGGTGTGCTGAACTCTGGCACAAAAAAAAGAAAAAAAAAACATCAGTGGAACTATTACCCAAGATGCTCGTGTGTAGCAAATAGCGCTAGCATTACAATGAGCTCCACAGAGAGTTATTAAGGGGGAGAAAATGTTTTCTTTTCCCTGAAAAAAAAAATCAGTTTAGACCCACAGCCCGTGGGTGAAGAAGGAGACATAAGGCTCTAATTGGCCACCACAAGAGAGACAAACTGAGTGCGACAGAGATGTGTATACGGGGGGAAGACAAGGACACATTATGCGAAGAGTAGAAGACCAGAGCGACGATGTTTTAGGGAGAAAAGCATCGGGAGAGAGGATAAAGGCGGGTGGAAGAGACAGTGAGGGAGAAGCCGTATGTAATTGTGGTGTGAGCTGGAAGCGCTCTGTTGAGCCTCACATTCTCTCTGCATGACTGTGTGCTTTGTTTGGTGCTGAACCCTTAACGAGGGAGCGAGAGAGATGGATGGAGGAGGGATTGAGGGAGAGAGAGAGAGGCCAGAAATGATTGCGGTGTAATAATCAGACACACATGATGTTGGACAGCAGTCTCACACACGCACACACACACATACATTGAAATATACATACACTCTTCCAGTACCACTCCTGTTCATTTTTTCCCCCCCCCAAAACCAAACCATAATTATGTGTCGTAAAATATTCAGAATTGCTAAATTGCTCTGGCTCTCTCCTCTTCGTCCCTCTCCATTGACAGCCCCGTAATGACCTCATGTCTGCTTCTCCCAGCTAACAGCAGTGGTTACACTGTAATTACCCTCCAGGAACTTAATGTGTTGGTCTAACACAACCATCCTTTCTCTCCCAGAGGAATTTATTGTGCTTTTATCATCTTTCTTGGGTAGCTAGTGTTTTTTCACCCCCCCCCCCCCCCCCCCCTCCTTTTTTTTTTACTGGAGTGGAAAAGGGAAAGTCCCTACATCACTGTTGTTCCTTGAAATAGGATATCGTATTTGCCATCATTCCCATCCAAGTTCAATAATACCTTGTTAATTTTCAATTTGTACTTGGTTTGGTTATTCTGCGGTGACGGTGGACTATTTTCCAGTGGACCCTATATTACATTCTCCCTTAATAGCTTATATTCTATATTCTTATGGAACACAACACAGAATAGTATTAATAGCGTTTAAGTCACTCTAAATTAATTATTTTTTTCTTACACGGTTAGAATGCTTTATATCATAAAAAAAAAGGATACTAACCAAAATGGTAACCAGTATTTCAAAACATGTTTTTTTCCAGGATGAGGTTATTGTGGTGCAAACGCTTTATTTTTGGTGGAACTTTATACTAGACATTTCGAATAGATTAGGCCAGAATAAGTTATGATGCTTTGTTTTGTTTATTTGTCCTTACAAAGGTGCTCGTCACACACGATTAGTGCAAGAATATGAGAAAGAAGATATAAGATGTGTGAAAATCCTACAATAACTGCCTTCCGGCCTGCGGGCATGTTGTTGTTGGGGTTGAGGAAGTCTTTTTAATTTGGGGTATGTTCTACATTTTATAGTGAGGTCTGGCTATTAAATAACAGTAGAACCTGTGCTGATTAATAAGTATCAAACTACTGGTGAATAAGTGCTTTTTAATAACTAATAAAGAGACAGTATGCTACAAATGTGAATGCTAATAAGCAGCAAGCTAATGGTTCATATGTGCACTGCAAGTGTTGCAGTTTTAAAGCCAAAGCCAAAGAGATTTTTTAAATAGCTTCTCAAAGGATGCAAACACTGTCCAAAACAGGCTGAATGTATAAAAAGAGATAACCCCGCTGCTCTGTCTTCATTAGTTATTTTTTGCTGATGTTTCTCTTTGTTCTGTCCTTGTCTTTTGCCTCTTGTAGTCCGTCGACCCCGGTCAGCAGTTCACATGGGAGAACTCCAACCTGGAGGTCAACAAACCCAAGAACCGCTACGCTAACGTCATTGCCTATGATCACTCCAGGGTCATACTCTCCAGCATTGAGGGTAAGACTCGCCGCCAGTGTGTTTGTGTGTGTCTGTGCACCCTTGCACTTCTATCTTTGTGAGGACTTGCTTCGGAGTGAGGACATTTTTAGGAAGTGAGGGCATTTTAGCCGTTTCTTTAAAGGGCTGAGGTTTTGAGGGTTGAGTTTAGGGTAAGGTTAGGGAACAGATTGAGCTTGTAGTTGTAATGGTTAAAGTTGGGAATAGAGGAAATTATGTCATTATGTCAAAGAGAGTCGTCACTAGTATAGAAGTACGTGTGTGTGTGTGTTCTTACTGTATGACTGTGTGTGTGAGAGAGCCGGATGATTGATGGGGGGATGGAGTCCAAAGATGTGCTTCATTGCCAGTTCCCATACATACAACACAAAAAGTAGTCTGCCTGCAACAGGCATAAAAAATTCCAAATTCAAACTGTGTCACCACATCGCTCCATTAATACGCTCCCTCACTTGACCATTTTAATGTTTCTTGAGGTAAATTAGGCTCACGGTTTTAATAATAGCCTTTTCAGTGATTACTTTTCACGGTGCACCCAATTTAAACGCTCTTAAACAAGGAGAAAAAAAAAAAATAGTCTCAGTTCCCTTCTCAGTGTGCGTTTCGAAGCGCACTCACCCACCTCAGCTGGGAAAGACCTGAGGCGGAGAAACTGGCAGCTCCAGTGTGGAGAGAGGGAGGCAGTGGGAGGCCAAGCCCAAACAGATGAGCCTTATCTGGGCAGAGCATGTGTGAGCAGCCCTTCCACCCCCGCCAGTCCCGGAGCCCTGGCTGTCTGTCTTTCTTTCAGCTTATGAAACACATATACTCTTGAGCATGTCCAAACACACACACACACACACACACACACACACACACAAACACACAAACAAACACACTCATACTTTACTATAGATTTAAAACACATGCCCAGGATGTGCACAAGCACAGATATGCACTTTCACTCCCATTCTCCTCCGCCCATGCTCATGAACGCTTTCTCTCACTTTCTGCCAAGCTAGTGTAGCCACCAAGCGACTGGAAGTGTGTGTGTGTGTGTGTGTGTGTGTGTGTGTGTGTGTGTGTGTGTGTGTGTGTGTGTGTGTGTGTGTGTGTTTGTTTTATCTGCACTGTGCTTCTGCTGTCGTCCCTTGCAATAAAGTTGTAGCACATCAAAGCATTTAGCCAAGCTGTCTTTTAAAGACTGTGGTTGATAAACATATGTTGGAAGCTCTTCTTACCGTCTGTCCCCATCCAATTTAAAGTAACTTGTGTAAACACCCCCATACTCCACTGTCATTTAAATGTGTGTGTGTGTGTGTGTGTGTGTGTGTGTGTGTGTGGGTGTGTGGGTGTGTGTGTGTGTGTGTGTGTGTGTGTGTGTGTGTGTGTGTGTGTGTGTGTGTGTGTGTGTGTTCGTGGCGTGTGTGTGGTGATGGTGATGGTGGCTCGGGGTTTTTACGAGCGTATGGGACCATGCTGTGTTTGTATTATAAGCTGCAAGGGGAGAATCAGCTGCAGGAGTTTCTTCCTGTCGGGATTCTGCTGTTTGCTCGTTGACTTCTGTCTTTTTTGAAATGTAAACTGCCATCAGACGACTCAAAAGGAGTTTTGTGTCCCACTTCGGCAGAATCGGGTCACGGCTGAATGCATGCGTCAGTGTGTACGTCTGTGCGCGTGCTGTGGTGTTTGGACGTGTGTGTGTGTGTATGTGTGTGTGCATGTTTGAGCTATGACTCAGTGATTTTTGGGATTATGGTATTAGGCCCCAGATGAGCAGGACTGATCCTAAATCAAACACACACAGACGGTCTCTCACATCACACACACACACACACGCAAGCACACTAACACGCATACACACAATCCCTTCCAGGACAAGCAGTGTCAGCCGAGTCTTACACAGAGACGGCCTTACAGTCATATTGCCATTCAAAGCGACACATCCAGAGTATACTCAGATTAGGCCCATGATCGTCTTAGCATGTATTATAAAACAAGACGGCTGAACAATCCAACACCAAAGGACGTTTGGCCCCGTGAAAACATTAATCTCCCCGCCATGACCTCAGATGATCCGTGTCCTTTATTACTGGGACATAAACCTGCTTTCATGCTTTCAGTAGACTTTAAATAATCCATATGGATTATTTCACCATGAATCAGAATAAGAATCAGATTCATCTGCGAAGAAAATTACATGCACAGTGAATCTTTCCGTGGAGTATTTCAGCATCGGGGGCATCTATTTTGCCCACCTGTTCCCCTCTGTTTATTCTCCCCTTACTCTCCCGCCTCAACCCGTCACTATTCATTCCTCACCTCGCCTTGCACACCTCTCTTTGCATTTTCGTCCACCGTCCTCCCTAACTTCCACTTCTTCTTTATCATGCAGGTGTCCCAGGCAGTGACTACATCAATGCTAACTATGTAGATGGCTACCGCCGTCAGAATGCCTACATCGCCACTCAGGGATCCCTCCCTGAGACTTTTGGGGAGTTCTGGAGGATGGTCTGGGAGCAGCACACAGCCAACATTATCATGATGACCAAGCTGGAAGAGAAGTCAAGGGTAAGAAAAAGACGGTGGGGTAAGAGCGAGGATAGTGTTGTACAGGGCTAAGCCAACACTATTTTAATGCCGAAGAGCGGTGAAGGGAAAGAATACAAGAACCAGTCAGATAATGGAGGAGTAGAATAGGTCACTTGGAAAATATAAGGATGTCATTATACAATATTAAGTAGCACTTTCGGACCAAAAGCTGGGAGAGGACATTGGATGGTAGGTTAGAATAGTGCATTAAGGGGAAAGTATACAGCAGTAGGTTAGAATCAGGATCTGTAGGATAGAATAGACTACAGAGGTACTGTTTTGTAGCTCAGAACACAGAACTAGTGGAATGAATGACGTGCGGTATCATGTCGTAGGGCAGACTTAGGTACAGCATTAGGTAGCGTAAGTGGAGGATAGGGTAAGATATACAATTCCTGTAGAGATACAGTAAAGCAGTTAAAGAAAAATAATAATCAAAAGTACTTTTACAAAACATAATTTAAATGTTTGTGAAAAGAGCTCAAATCCAAGACACGTAGCAGGTTGAAAAAAAACAAAAAGTGAGCTTTCATTAAATAAAGCCGAATTCCAAAGGACAAAATACTGGCAGCCAAAAACAGAGAAAAGCAGGCTGGGGGCAAATCCAAAAAGCAAAGAGAAACATAAAAACTTTACAGAGAACAAACTGGAAAGGCACAGGGGAACACAAGCAGGAACACTGATAAAACACCAGGAGTTAACGCAGGACTAGGGAACAGACAGTGACAGGGTGACAACTGAGAGAAGGAGACAATGACGACTAAATACACAGGGACTTATTAACTAATGAAACACTGGTGAACACAGAAAACAGGAGAAAATAAAGACAGATACAGGAAGTGCAAAACAAAAGATGACACATGAGGAGTCTTTCAACATATAACAGGAAAATCTTTTACAAACCCTACTACAATTTTCACATCCTCACAAATATTTTTTTTTGTCGTTGTTATACGATGCAGGTGTGGAACACCTTTATTTTCTTTTAGCTGTGCCACGGAATGTTAGCAAGTGAGTTACTTAGGTAAGCTGCATGTTTCATAAGGCAAGGCATTATCAATTTTTATTTGTAAAGTACCAATTCAACACAAAACTTATCTCATGACACTTTCCAATATGAGCAGGTCTAGGACCATACACTTTAGTTCATTTATTCACAGAGACCTAACAATCCCCCATGAGCAAGCACTTGGCAACCCTAGTGAGAAAGAACTGTCTCTTAACAGGCAGAAACACTGAGCTAAACCTCATGGGTGAACGGCCATCTGCCTAGACCGTTTGAGTAAAGTCACCAGTATAAGTAAAAGTCCTGCATCAAAAATTTAACTCAGGTAAAAGTATGTTAGTATAATCAGAAAAATGTAATTAAAAGTATTAAAAGTATAAGCAGAAAAATGGCCCCTGGGACTGCAAATATAGAAGCATACGCAGATTTTTACCGTCATAGTTGGTTGAGGTGGACTCCAACTGATTATTTTCATTATTTAGCTGCTGATTATTTTCTCTGATTATCAAATGCTCTTTTCACTTCTAAATATTCTGAAAATGCTGAAAAATGCAGTCACAGTGTCAAATCTTGATTCATAAGGTAACTAGTAACTAAAGCTGTCAAATAAATGTAGTCAAGTAGAAAAGTAGTTTATTTCCTCTGAGATGTAGTGGAGTACAAGTAGAAAGTGGCATGAAATGGAAATATTTCCATTTGTACTTGACTAGATGTACTTAGGTTACATTTCAAAACTGCACAGTAGAACAGGTGTTACACGTACTCTAAAGTGTATCTGAATGTTACCCTGCCACCACAGAAAAGGATAAAGTGGGTACGATGTAGAGCAGGACTTTGGTAGAATATGACTGGATACACTATAATTCATGTGGGTACAGCTGGGTAAGATAATGAGGCAGAGAATAACATGATAGGATGTGGGAGATTTCATTTCTTGGAGGATAAATTGCAGTAAATTAAGAGGAATAAAGTGCAGTCAGGTTAGAGTTGAATAAGAGCAGAAAATGATTGGATATGGTTGGTTTGATGGCAGCGAGGAGGTAAAACACAGACCAGCGCAGGACAGGGCAGGACGTTCATGTTCGGGGAAGTGGAAGGACAGTGGAGTCCAGATGGATTCAACAAACCAGGACGAACAAGGAGAGGACATAAGAGAAAGAGCCAGGACACATCACGTGGTACAAAAATAGCTGATGAAGTCAAACGATAAAGCAGCCGGCATCATTATGGTGACCAAGCTAAAAGTGCTACGGTTAAGTGAAAGTTACAGTGGACATGTAGTTGATCAGGATAGAGTAGAATACAGTAAAATAACAGAATATAATGGCGAGCGAGACCCTGGGGACGTAGAAGTACAGCAAAGTTGAGAGGAGGTAATGAATTAGAAAATCATTTAGCTTCAAGGCATTTTGCTGTTGTTAACAGAATATGCGCTTGAGTAAAAATTCAATGTAATGAGAATGTCATGTTAGAATAAAATGAACAAGAATGGCTCGAGGTATGAATCGTGATAAAGTGCTAACCAATTATGTCCAGAGCCATGTACAGAAAATGATCCTTTCCTCTCGTCTGTGCTTCTTTTCCTATTAACCTGTGTCTTGTGTTGAAACTCTGCTTCCTTTTCGACTTTTTCCAACTGTCTCTGTTGTGTCTGTTTGACCCTCAGATGCCCTCTTATTTCTTCTCTAAGGCAAGACCTCTCTTTCTCTCCTTTGCTAATCCCTTTTAAAATGCAACTTCACCTGACATGATTTTCTCCTTACCACCTTCCTCTATTCAGTGCGCCTTCTTTTCTGCTGTTTCCCTCCTTTTTTTTCTCTGTTGAGCGGGAATGCAGAACTGTTTTCAGCTCACCACAAGGCACTCGTACCCGACTTGGTCTGAAATGGGCTTTCACTTGTACAGTAACCACTGCAGTTCAGAAAACATTAGCGTCTACAGTTTGCATGAACACACCCACAACTGTTTTTTTTTTCGATTTTCCTGTGTAGTGGCTATGCAGTAGAGGATGTAGCCATTAAAGCTGGAGTTGGTAGCACTGGAGAAACCAGCAAGAGCAAGCTACCATTTGAAAAAAGAAATATCACTTCCTCACTCTCCTTTACTTTGCTTTAAAGCCATTCCCCCAAAACACATGTAGCACACTGCCTGACTACACTGACACTGGACAGGAGCAGCAGCTAGCCAATCATGTCAATGAGGCTGAAAGAAATGTCTGGTCAGGTTAATATCGTGCTGTCGGAATGAGACTTTAAACCCAGAAATGAGTTAGGGTTTTTGCTCCTCCAGTTCTCTTGTCCCGAAGGCAAGGGTTTTTTTGAATGTTAAAAAATTTTGGTCAAATGCCTGAAACAAGGTTGTTTTATCCTGTGAAATAAAATATGTCAATAGATACCTCGTGTTTGAATTATAAAGCCTTCAAGTGTCTCAAAAAAGGCGAGTGGCTAAACGAGACTACAGAGCTCATTCACGCTTCAACGATCATAAAAGTGGTGTTCATCTGTTATGATAAAAAACGCCCAACCAAAAACGTCTCAGTATCATAAACTCAATTTCAGCAACAATCCAATACCAATTTAAAAAATTCCGCAGGCTTTTGGTTGACGTAACCAGAGTGGTGCTAACTCCCGGCTTAACCGACAAAAATACGCCATCCCTGCAGAGCTCTGTTAGAGGCCAACAACAGCCACAGATACCTGATTTTATTTTAATTGTCAGAGCATTTGATTTAATGATTACTCACTATCAAGAGATTTTCTAACAAAAATGCTGCCAAAGTAAATGACCAACCCTTGCTTTAAAGCTAGACAGTTGAATGAAAGTCAAATGAATAATTCCGATCTGCTACAGAATCGCTACAGAGTGAAGGACTTCAGAGCACCGTATTATAAGGAGTAGGCTGCTACTCTCTCGTAAACATGATGAATCTGTAGTTTGTAAACAACTGTATGGCTTTAGATTCTCTAAATTCAACATTATGCATCAGCGAGTACATTCAATTTGAGTGTACTTAGCTGTTTGTTCTCAGCCCACTACCTCCACATCTGCCATTTGAAGGAGCAGTGGGTTGCTTGTTGGAGAAAATGATTTAATCACATTTAACACCTCTCAACATTAAGCCATTATGTGTTTACGCATTAACAACACAGATGATCACAGATGGCCCCACTGTGGAAATCTTGCCAGCATCCTTCCTTTTAACACCAATATAACCAGCAAAGAGCGCGGTGCAGTTATGTCTATATATCAATGGGTAATATAGTCTTCACACCAGGCGTTTACTGCGATCCTGTTTAGCCTTTGGCACTGCTTTTGCCCCCCTACGTTGACGACCATTCCTGTCCCCGCAGTGTCTCAAGGTCTGGTGGGAAAACAACAGTCGAAATGCTGTAATTACAGCCTGAACGTCCGGGGCCAAAACGCATAATCCCCAGTCTGGAGCAGTGGAATGCAGAGCGAGCTGAGCTGAGCTCCCTGCTGTCTTTGATGTGAGGACTGGAGGGATCAGCACATAACGTTTGGTTTGGCCTGATTCTGCCAAGGCCCTCCTCCCCTCCTCTCCCTCCTCTGGGATTTTTTTCCCCCTCTCTCGTCTGTGGTCTCTGAGGCTGAGCTGAAGAACTACAAATATGACCACCGCATGCAGTGCAATTCTGTAACATTTTGGTGGTTGGGGATGCTGGGATTTGGTGTGCAGGGGTGTAGTTTTGCAAGGATTCGTGAGGCCGGAATGTAGAGCGATACGCGGCGTCCAACACGTGAGGCCTGAACTTTAGGTATCACTTGGCTTTTCCAGCTCTGTGGTGTATCTTCATGAGAGCCCACCAACCTATGGTAATCTCAAAGCCACACAATTTTTCTAGCATTTCAAACAACTTATGCAGGATCACACCCAAGAAAGCAGAACTCTCTCCCCCCCTCCCCTGTCTCTCTTTCTGTCACTCTTCACCCTACACACTTACTAAACCTCTTTCACACGCTGGGTTGTCGCTGTGTGCACATTTTTTCCAAACATTACTGTCTGAACTCTGCAAACTCTCTCACTGATCTGCTTCAACGCTCCCCTCCCTTTTTTTTGCCACTGTACACGTGCACATGCACCGAAGCCAGCTCTTTTTCTCTCTTCTCTCACAAAAAAATGTGTACAGACATATACAGATCGCTCTTCATCTCTCACAGCCTCTTCCCTCTTTTCCTCGTAGGTGAAGTGCGATCAGTACTGGCCAACGCGGGGCACGGAGACCTACGGCCTCATCCAGGTCACTCTGCTAGACACAGTGGAGCTGGCCACCTACTCTGTCAGGACATTCGCTTTGTACAAGGTAGCATGACATGTGCAGTGGAGTGTAATGAGGCCGTGTGTGTATTGATCTGTTGAAATATTAATGCATACGTGTGTGTTTGTGTGTTTACGCTTGGTTCTTAGGCCATGTCACAGCCTGTATTTGTGACCCAGGGTGACAAGCAACCAGATCAGTACAGATCTTTTAAAAAAAACGTTTTCATACATTTTTCCTTCCGACAAGATTTGAAGCGATTAAACATCACAGGCCATCAAAGTGGCCCATTTTCTTCTTTCAATTCTTAGTGCTTGACTTGAAAAAGCCCATTTTGATCAGTTATTGTCTAAAATGGATCTCCCGTTCAATAAACCAAGTTTATCGTTAAGTTTAAACCCCATAATATGATAAAATGTATAACACAAATAAAAATAAAATACCAGAAGAATTATAACAATGTTTTAGAGTCGATAAAACCCCAAATTCATAAATGTCTTCCTATAAAAGAATTGATTGCTAATGATGTAGCCTGCTTGGTTTCAATAAGGAGAGAGTTCACAATCTGGGGGATCTGACTGCAAACTATGTCCTCTAATCTATCAATATTCACAACCCAGCATTGAGTATCCTCTGTATAGCAGTGATGGGTAACACCATGGTTCTGGATGATCTGACTGAGAGGAAGCATGTAAATAGAAAATAAAGGAGGGCTCAGGAAGGACCCTTGAGGAACCCCAGGTTGTTTTCTAGGAGCTCCTAACATACAATACAAATAAATATGAAAAGCAAGCACAAATACAAGACAATAATCAACAAGTCAACATGTACACAACAACAGTGCAAGATTGTTTTACTATTTTTTACGGATTAGTCTTGTGATATTCTATATTTTTCTTATTGTCAACAAAAACGCCAACACCAACAATGAATCGATCCTTCTACCAAGCACGTTGGCTGATAAACTGCAGTTTATTTCTCTCCACACGCCTCCACTGTTGCCCCAAACAACACATGAATGAGGCACACTTTTGTTCTAGTTGACACGTTCCTTTATTAACAAGGATGTGGGCACTGTAGTTTAATTTGAGTCAAACCCACGTACACCATCCTTGCTGCCATAAATACCACCGAAAGCGTACTAATCCATGGCTGAAAATAACCCCCCAAAATAAACTATTTACTCCTGTTTTACTGAGCCTTTTTTGAAAAGTAAGACTAAATTCTGTGTTTGTAGCACATGTGTGGGTTTTGGTCTTTTTAAAATAAAAATATAGATTGACATCATTTTTTATTGATGATTTCAGGTCAGTCTCTAATTTGAGGAATAAAGAAACAGTCAGGTCAGTCGTTATTGCCTTAATGAGGGTGATTATTACAGCACTGCCACCAGGGAGCAAATTCTACTTAACAGTGGCTGCATAGGTTGTGCTTGACAACAATAGGCTAAATATACAAGGTCACAGAGAGGCTTTTCTTAGATATCTATTTTAAACAACAGAATACAGTTTGCATCAACCATCTAAGAAACCGAGACTCTCCGAGGTCTTCCAATCTGCTCTGGAACCAGTGTCAAAGAGTGCATGAAGACTGCAGTGACCCTTCTGGGTTTTCCAGCGGATGACCTAACCATGATCAGCAGTTAACACATTCATTTTATTTAAGTACACCACACTTTTAACACTCTTGTCCATCTGAATGTCCAGAGTGGCTCCAATGAGAAGCGTGAGGTTCGTCACTTCCAGTTCACGGCCTGGCCGGACCACGGCGTGCCCGAACACCCCACCCCCTTCCTGGCTTTCCTACGCAGAGTCAAGGCCTGCAATCCTCCCGATGCAGGACCCATGGTCGTCCATTGCAGGTGTGTGTGTGTGTTTTTGTCAGTGCTTCATGTATGTGATTTCACTGGTTTTGGTTCTATAATTTACTGTACCAAACTGATTCCTAAAATCACCAAGGAGGACAATCCAGAAGTCTCTGACCGAAAAGAAAACAAATCTGGTCCTTGACTGTGTGCGTATGAAACACTTATGTGTTATTTTGGGTTTTACTTGGCAGTATAATTTTCAAAAGCCGGGGAGTCTGTGAAAATCAACACGAGTCCAAGAGCACTTGTATAAAATCATTCATAGGTCCTGAACTGAAATGAGATTGACCTGCCATTATGCAAACCCCAAACCATCCTCACTGGCTGAGGCCGCCGCATTCCTCCCTTAACGACCTCCATCATCTCAACGGTTTAGCAATAACAGCTGTCGCCATGCTGACCCTATTTTCCATAAGTAGCCCTCAGTGTTGACTATTTACCGTTTTAAGCTGGTGGTAGATATGAGTTCACAAGTTTATATTCAAATGAGCTGCTTTTCTGAGCAGCAGGAGGCTCGTGCTTTGGTTGGAGGAAGATTCTGGAAACTTGTCATTACAGTCTTGGCAGAGTGGTGAGCGCCAGAGCTGGAATGAAGCTGCTATTTGCTCTTACAAGGGAGCGAAGGAGAGAAGAAGATAGAGGGCTGCAGAGGGAATACGGAGCAAAAGCTCTCAGGAGGAAGAATTAGTGAGGTGTAGACGTGGAGGAAGAGAGGGAAGAGAAGGAAAAAGGGGGATGGAGAGATGATTGAGAGGGAGCGTTAGCGAGGTGGGCCGGTGAGCTAGAGGAGGCGATACGTGCCGAATGAGAGAGAAGGTGAGGTCAAATCCAGGATGCGGTGAATGGAAATGATGAATTAAAGAAAAGGAAAGGTAGAGAGAAAATGGAGTCTAAAAAAAAATGTGAGAGTGAAAAAGTGGTGGGGCCGGTGTGAGAGTGTTGGAAGGGTACTTAGAGGGAAGATAAAGAGGCAGAGGGAGATGAGGGCGGGAGGAGGGCGAAAAGGTTGGCAGGAGAGGAGCTCTTCCTAATCTTCCGTAGCAGTCAGATGGAGTATCTAACAGGATTATCAGTCAAATTTAATTATCCCGGCAAGACTCCATCATAATGTGACTTAACATATCAACCAGCCTCTGTATCAAACAATGGACCAAATCTCATTCCACCTGAGCAACACACACACGCTAGGGCACACACACACACACCGATATTAATTTAACCATATAAAGAGGTTTTTATTCACTTGCAGAAACTTGCTTGGTCAGGCTGTTTCACCATTTAGGTACCAGCACAGCAAAAAATGTGAAGTGTTTGGGTGGGCAGCTAAATGTATTATATTTCTGGATTGTATGTCGATGGGAGAGCATATCTTCCTAATGCCAGTCAGACGGCAATGCTGACTCATCGCTGATGTCAATTTTTTACGTCCCTTTGTTGGAAATATTGCTGGCTGGCCATCTTTATGGTACTTAGTTGATTTAGGGACAGTATGTCGGAGCTTTTGCAGATTTACACCAGGTTTGAAGACACAGGAAACACTCAGGGAAATCATTTGTTCAGAAGTTTATCGCCCAGGTTAGGAAATCACATCGCCGCCTGTTCTCTTTCCTCAGTGCTGGAGTGGGTCGCACCGGCTGCTTCATTGTGATCGACGCCATGGCGGAGAGAATCAAGCACGAGAAGACCCTCGACATCTACGGCCACGTGACGCTGATGCGCTCACAGAGGAACTACATGGTCCAGACGGAGGACCAGTACATCTTCATTCACGATGCGCTGCTGGAGGCCGTGACCTGCGGGAACACAGAGGTCCCCGCGAGGAACCTGTACTCCTACATCCAGAGGCTGACGCAGATTGAACCAGGAGAGAATGTCACGGGCATGGAGCTGGAGTTCAAGGTGAGGACTGATCAGCATGTCATTGAAGTTTGTAAAATTAGGTCAAGAAGACCAGACATCAGGGTTAATGCGAGTCAATAGCACCCCTGAATTAGATGCCATAGATTTACAGTGTCTCCTCACACTTAACTCAATGTAACCTGTAAATTGTGATTTATTGCTCTTTTCTGTACATGTGACATCTATTGCGTTTCTGTCCGTCCTGAAAGAGGGATCCCTCCTCTGTGGCTCTTCCTGATGTGTGTGTGCGTCACCATCTCCCCTGACATTACCCTTGCATCACAGAGCTGCTGCTCCTGTCGCCTCATGTCACCCGCTGACAGTAATCAGGTCCCTTGTTAATGATTTATCGTTAGGTATTCCTACATTCAAAAGTTTATTCAGCTGCTATTTCGCTCCGTGTGTCCACCACAGTTGTCTTTTGTGAAAACAAATCGCACCGTCACCAGTGCACAATAAATCTTGGGATATGGTGGGCCGCGAAGGATGCAACAGTTGGATTCCTCACAGCACGAGAAATGAAGGCTGCATTCCTCTGCCTTTGAAATGGGACAGCCTTGCTGCCCCAACTGTGATGCATTTGGTCTTCATATGCAGCATTCAAAAGATGCAGCCCCTGAATTGGAGACACAGCTTTAAAGTATCCTCCATTTTAATAAGTGAACTTTAGAGCTGCTGGAAACCAGGTTTCTTACAGTTTGACAGAGCCAGGCTAGTGTTCCAGTCTAAGCTTTCTTTGCAAGAAAGAGAATAAGAGTATTAGTATTAGAAAAATGTTGAATTTTAATGATGTTGTCTGCCACTACATATTTGTCTAACATTTCAGGAACAAAAGAACCGAGAGAAAGGAGGTTGTTCGACAATCCAGGTGTTTTACTTCCCAAAGTTATAAAATCCAGTTTGCATTACAGTAAAATGGGATAATGAAAATAAAAACAGAAAAGTTCAACTGAACGGAAAAGGCTCTCTAGAGCTTCCCACTGTGTCACATTGTCCACATCAGCAGATCGAGTTTGGACATTAACCTCGCTGACAGTAAATGTGAACTTTTCTGAGCACCTCCAGCACTTCTCACCCATGTTGACTTTAAAGTTGAGGTTTTTAAATTCTTGACCTTGGAAACAGCAGTTGGCAAAAACAATTACACCTCCATATCTCTTCAGTAGCTGCTGAAGATGTTCACAGGAAGGCACTTCTCTCCAGCACAGCTTGAGAACCACCTTCTCCACAAGGACATACAGTATGTATGAACCTTGTGTTGCTGACCTGGATAGTCACTGAACATCTTTCCCAGGGCTGTTAGCAGTTCCCCCTCTGAGATTTTCATATACTCAGGATGGATGGCTGGATTTGAAGGAGATTATGGGATTGCACCTTGTGAATCCAGGGTAAGAGAGTCCCTACCGTGGGTTTTAGATAGCATCATAGCTGTGGATGTTTGACGGGCGTACGGAGAAAAACCATATAACACCAGCCAGAAAGTTGCCGGTTATAATAAAAGATTTGGGAAAGGTCATATCAAACATTTAGGGAGCTGATCGGAATTTAAAGTGAGAACACCCGAACAAGAGGCATCGGTTCGCAGGCCGGAAGAATACATGAGGGATTCAGAGTGTTATTGAGAAGTCTTATTTTCATTTCATTCTGGCTGTTTTTAGTTTGTTTACTGTGATATTTACCTCTTGCCAGACAGAGTTCTCGGCAGACCCCTGTCGGGTTCGGGCGGGGTTGAGAAGAGAATCACTTTTAGCCGTACAGGTATGTATTGAAAGCAGGTGGCTTAAATTGCTCCTGGAATGGTTTATGTCTGCTCAGTCGCTCAGAGGGCAAAGTAAACACAAAGCCACTCCGAGCAATCTCCTTCATCCTGTGCTCCAGCATTCCTGTCCTAATGGCAGCGGCCTCCGCTGAATGACAATGAAGCGGGCGCTTGGCGAACTGTTTGCTCAGCCTTATATTGATGTAAAACATATGCAAGGGGTTGTCCCAGTCACCAGATTTCATCTCGCTCGAACACTTATGGGACAGAAACGGCACTTTCCACCTTCATCAACAAAACACCCCAAAAGGATGGAATCACAGAGAGTTGAAGAGTGTGTGTGAGAAAAGAGAAAAACAAAGCTGTTCTGGTAGCTTTTGGTAATCCAACACCGCTATGAAGACATACTGTTTTTGTTTTCTTTCACTGGTTGAGTTTAAAGAAGTTGCCAACAGGGCATGGTTTGATCCAAGCTTAACAGATGGCGCAAATAATGGCATGTATCAAAGCAAAAAGAAGTTTTTTGCACGCCAGACTTTGTTGATAAGACAGAGTCAAATCCAAACCAAATGGCACGGAGAATTACTATTGTTGGCGCTGGAAACTGAGTACCCAAATGAACTGGTGAACTTGGTGGTTAGTGTGGGACTTTCCAGCCGGGACTGTCTGCAAGGAAAGAAGTTACTCACTGTTTCTCCCACAGCGCTCCGGTAGCCTCTATCGGTCCAGGCTCGGTTCACGAGACCCCATTGTTTCCCCTCCCCGAGTCTGCGGTCTCACTCCGCCTATTCTCTGTTGTTCTGTCTTTCATTTTAAGAAAAGTCATCCAATGGTCGAGTGTGTGAGAGAGAGTGTGCGCCATGTGCTCACGTCTGCACGTCTGCACGTCTGCACGTATCCATATGAATGTGTGTGTTCCAGGGTTATTGGGGTTTTTTTTCATACAGGATCAACTGTGGTTTACATGTGTGCATTTGAGACAGTGTGGGGCCTTGTGGTTTCCTGCCCCCCCGACTCTTTTCTTTCTCCTTCCTCCTCTCGTTCATCTTATTATATTCCCTCCCTCCCATTCCCGACCGCTGCCCTCGTCTCTCTATATCACCACCCCTCCTTTGTTTATTCAATTGAAGATGTCTGACTAAATATCCTCAGGCCTGACGAGTCAAGACGATTTTCTAATTTCAGTTGTCCGGCATGCCAGAGGAAAACCAAAGCTTGTGCTAAATACATTTGAATGAGGTCTGTGAATTTGTTTGAACGTACTTATTTTTCTCTCTTCCTTGTTTCCATTACTCCCCATCTTCCTTCACCCTGCTCTATTTTCTTCAGTTTGGTCTGCTTCTTTGGCCCGTATTTGAGGATCTGTAAAGGCTTTGTTATGAAATATGGCATTCTTTTTCTGTTCCAGCGTCTGGCCAGTGCCAAGGCCCACACATCGCGGTTCGTGAGTGCCAACCTGCCATGCAACAAGTTCAAGAACCGGCTGGTGAACATCATGCCCTACGAGACCACACGTGTGTGTCTGCAGCCAATCAGAGGGGTGGAGGGTTCAGACTATATCAACGCCAGCTTCATAGATGGATACAGGTCAGAAAACATATGATCTAAACTATTATTTTCTCTGTCCTTTGCTGGCATTTACATTACGGTTTAATGTATGTGTATTCTAAACAGTGAATTTCAACTCATTTGAAGTAGAATTAATAAAGTGGGTGCAGGGATGCATTATTTAATTAATATGTCTCTGTTTGTAGGCAGCAGAAGGCCTACATAGCAACCCAGGGCCCACTGGCTGAGACCACAGAGGACTACTGGAGGATGCTGTGGGAACACAACTCCACCATAGTTGTCATGCTAACCAAACTGAGAGAAATGGGACGGGTACGGATACAAATACATACACACACACACACACACGCATATTTTTAACTACGATAATAAAAAACGTTAGAATGGATCGGCTCTTCGGGGACACAAACCTCTAATTCTGATATTATAAGGGCTTTTAGATCTGGTGATTGGTGACCTAGCGATGGTATCTGGCAATAGCTGAGTGTCTGTACTGGTATCTGTAAACTTGACTAACTCTGATTATATGAAAACATGTTGCCGGATGAAAATGTATAGAAAGCAAATTGCTGATAACTTTTAATATAGAATTTAGTAATATGTAGGGAAACATTGAGGGGCATGCAGAAAGTTGAAACAGACGATAGCCAAAGAAACAGTCACTCAACTTTTCCGCTTAAGTTGTGCACTGTTCGTATGGCAATAGTAGAAGTTACGTCACTCTGATTCTTGGAGGAGACCCTTGTGAAAAATAAAGAGGATCAAAAATAAAGTAGGCTGTCAAATTGAACACATTATTAATTGATCATTTATTATCATATTATAGTTCATCACAGTAATTAAAGTGCATATTGCCTGTGTAGTTGGCCATTATTTGTATGTTGATTTTGATTAATTTCAAAAATAACATGTCAACATATATAATATGGCACGTGTAATCTGTTTTGGTCGTATTTTAGACAAAGTGATAGACATGTTAAATTGTTTTAAATGTGTCTATGTAATGGGTTCATGTTCAATGAAAACAAAAGAAGATTTGAACATTCAACGATTAATTTGTTATTAATTCTTCATTTAGAGGTTTTCAGTTTCAAGCTTTCCTCATGAGTCATTACAATGTAAAGTTTTAAAGTTAGATTACCTTCATTTGGGTGCTCTCACGAGCAAAAAATGACATACGTATGTAATTGGTTTGATATATACTGAGTTTATTTTTGCCACCCCTTAACTTTTCCATGCCAACCTTTTGTCACCCCATTGATACTTCTCTAGATCAGCACCTGCTTTGTGCCAAAAATTAGAGTTATTATTTTGTTAGAGGGTGGAAAGGCGCTGAAGAAAATGTAGGAGGGTTTCAATGCAAACCCAAAATATCAGATAGTGATTTGCTCTTGAATAGACAGTGATTTTTACCCAAGCGTGCACTGTAACACACAATGTGCCATAATTAGGGCCTCGCCAAGAGAGGAGCCTGTGTACTGAGAACTGTTGAAAGCAGGAAACAGCTGTTACATTTCTTGGGAGTCAAAGAACCTGAGTTAAATATGGAGCTATTTTTGGAGAACATCTGTAAAAAACAAAAATGATAGGTCTCAACTATTAAAAACAGTCTATGAAGCATTGAAAATGCAAATACCACAGTGACAGAGTGAGAGAGAGAGAATGATAGTGGTGTGAGTTATATCCCATGAGCATCATGTCTCATCTGGCAAAAGACTATCTTCAAGTGAATAATGAATTTTCAGAAGTCAGGCAGATATTTTCATGACAAAGTAGCCAGAAATTGTTCTCATTCCACACTGAATCTCTGAAAAAAAAAAAAAAAAAGCTCCGAGCTGAAGCCTCTATGCTCTCCTCCTGCAGGAGAAGTGTCACCAGTACTGGCCTGCAGAGCGCTCAGCCAGATACCAGTACTTTGTGGTGGATCCCATGGCCGAGTACAACATGCCCCAGTACATCCTCCGGGAGTTCAAAGTCACAGATGCCAGGGTGAGTCACTAGTTTGTGTGGCATTTGTATTATAATAACATTCTTACTGTACTTATAGATAAAAAAAAATTAAAAAACACACATTATTTTCCACTAGGACGGCCAATCGCGGACAGTTCGTCAGTTCCAGTTCACCGATTGGCCGGAGCAAGGAGTGCCAAAGTCAGGGGAGGGATTCATTGATTTCATTGGCCAAGTGCACAAAACTAAAGAACAGTTTGGCCAGGATGGGCCAATTACTGTGCACTGCAGGTAAGACTTATTCTTCCCACTAATGCCTCTATATTTCTGTACTGTGTGATCATTGTATTCATTTTGACAAATTTCAGAAAACACCTAAATAAATGAGTGGATAAACAGATCCTGAACACCTATAGGAAATGTTTGTCCTAACCATGATGATTAAAAAACCCCAAATGAGGGATTATTTTTTTGAAGATTGTTCCAGTAGATCTGAGAGACTTGGAGGCTTGTGGTGGTGTATAGCGTAAATGTGTCATTCCTCTGTGTATATGATCACTGTGGAAGGATCTTAAAAGTCCCCTTTGAACAAGCGTTGACAGTTTAGATGTATAGTTTGCATACGCACTGATTAGAGATACTGTATGTAGCTGACAAACCACAGAGGATTATACAACCCCAAATTCTGAAAAACTTCTGGCTCAGGAACACTTCAAAAGACCGTTCACGCAGCTTGTTGGCAAATGATTGCATTCTGTTTTTATTTACGTTACACAGGAGTTTTATAGTCTATTGATATGCAGTTAAAAGAGATACTGGATGTTGCTGAAGAGCAGCAGGTGATTATAGTATATTAATCTACTGTATGTTAAAGTTTTAGCTTCTGATACATAGTTCTAAGTTTTTGCATTAAACCAAACTGTATTTTGTAAATTGTAATTGTAAATAGACTTGGTAAAGGTATTTGCATTTATATAATGCGTTTCCAGTCTACTGACCACTCAACACCTGTTACATTGAACCATTCACACACATATTCCTACCTTGATGGCAAAGCCCTGCCCTGCTTATCAGGAGCAATTTGGGGTTCAGCATTCAGTATTCAGTATCTCAGTCAAGGATACTTCAACATGTAACGGGGGGATCCTGAGATCAAACCACTGACCTTCAGATTAGTGTACGATCCGCTCTGCCTGACCATAAAAAAAAAATTCCCGTGTTGTTGTTATTTGTGACTCTGAGGAAAACCAAAAACAATCCACCTGAAATTGCTCTGAGGGAAAGTTGCCTGTTGCCACCTCAAGTTTGCAGACTGAGTCTGTCGAAGAAGAGTCCGACAGAGCAGTGATATTTAGCCATTAGCCTGAAGGTCACTGCCTTTAGCCTGAGGCATGAGTCACCTGTATCTAAAAATCACCAAACATATTGACTGACCTTCCATTGTCAATACGTTCAGTGTCTGATCTTCACCGTGTGTAGGCAAAAATTCAGAAAGAGGTCACTGCTACAAACAAAGCCAGTGGGAGGAACTTCTCTATATGAAAATGTATGCCTGCTACACACGACGACAGGTGCCACAGTTGTGAATACATACAGTTGTGAATATGTTTCCGTCTGTCCACCAACAGTGCCGGAGTAGGACGGACTGGCGTGTTCATCACCCTCAGCATCGTGCTGGAGAGGATGAGGTACGAGGGCGTAGTAGACATCTTCCAGACTGTCAAGATGCTGCGCACCCAGAGACCCGCCACGGTTCAGACAGAGGTGAGCCCTCCCGCCGTCATTAATCTGTCTTCCGTCTAGTTCACGCTGTCTTTATCTTTATTATTCTGTCGCTGACTTGACGTGCCTCTGCTCCCCTCCAGGACCAGTACCAGTTCTGCTACCGAGCCAGTCTGGAGTACCTGGGAAGCTTTGATCACTATGCAACATAAACCCAGTGGCCCGTCTCTCATGCCACATCCCACCTAGTGCACTTTTCTCAGGTCACGTGTGGCCTGAATTAATGCACCAGGCTGCGATGTGTCTTTTGAAGATTTTTTTGCCGCCACATGCAGAGTGAAGAGGGGACCATCGGCTTATCCCGTACCCAGAAACAGCACCTCTAACTGAGCCATAGCAACCTGCTTGACAAGGGTGTTTCCTTCCACCCTCAGCCCAAACACAACCCCATTGGTCAGTCTGAAGAAGCAACTTCAACCACTGTTCCAATCAGAATACTTGATCAGATTTTGATTTTCTTTTTTTTTTTTATTCGTTTCAGTGCTTTTGTGAGCACCCAGATTGCTTTACATTGTTTGGGTGTGGAACTCTCACCTCGTCCACCACCAGTGTAGCATCACCAACCTAAATACAGGACCCGGCTACAGTATTTAGCTGTCACAGGAAACATTTTGATTTTCTATCTAGAGGACTGTCTGGAAGGAGCCTACAAATCCCTCTTGTGGATTTGCCTCTTGGACTGAAAGAACTGGGACTTTTGAGCACCAGAGAATTGCCAATGGGAGACTGATAACACAGAGCACACAGTATTAAAAAGACAAAGAACACACACATCCCAAAAAAAGAAAAAGGCACCGAGAAGTGTTTTTTTATTTTTTGTTTTTTCTGTTTTTTTGTTGCGGAAACAGACTCTCGTTTCCTGTGAATGAAAAAGAAGATGTTTCTACCATACAGTAATAAAGAAAACCACCAATTCAACCTTATGCTTCACAGTTTAAGATAAGGGAAAATTTGAAAGAGGTTTAAAAATGCATACCACAAAGTAAAACATTCATTTAGTTTTTTAATAGAATATAGATATGTGACTATCTTGTTTTTTAAAAACTGGGTATTTCTTGTGGCACGTTTCTGTTTGTTGTTTTTACAGATGTACGACTTTGTCCCCACTGACCATACCAAGGCAAAGTTATATTTTTTTTCTTTTTTCTTTTTCTTTTTTTTCGTTTCTGTGTAATCCAATGAGCTGTAGCGATTTCTTGTTTTAAAAGTAATACGGTACTGTTTAAAAAGTGTACAATCAAATCTAGTGTGGAAAAAAATGTTCACAATTCTATGAAAAACACCACCATTGAGTGTCACTCTCCTGTATTCTCCACCCACACACACACGTTTCGCATGCGCACGGGGCTCTCATGCGGTGTCGAAAGAGGGCGGCCATTTTTGAATTCCCAGGGGGCCCCGCGTAGAGGCACAGTGTTCAGCCTGCTGCTACCAGGAAGAATGATCTTGCCAAGTTGTTCTGTGTGCAGGTCGAAAGAGAGGGCCAGATAAAACACCACAGAAGAGAGTACGCACAGAAAGCGAGATAAAAAAAATAATAAAGTAACTATTTATGTGTCCAAATAAGCTTCACAAAGATTTTCTCAAGCAGGGAGCGAGAAAGAGATGTAGAAAAATGGGATGGGATGGATTCGGGCGGGAGGATGAGGAGGAGGAGGTGGAGGAGGAGGAGGTGGGGAGGGTCGGGGGAAGGAACAATTTTCTCACTGGAATGCTCACCTATGACTTTTCTCTCTGTCTGATTCAGTGTGCAATAAGTAGATGTATTATATATTTTTGTGTCGAGTCACTAACTGCAGTTATATGCCATTACGATGATGATGATATTGATGATGGTGCATCATTTTCCAGACACAAGGATGTTATAAACGCTCAATACGGTTTTTACTCGCCACCCGTTTTAATGTGTCCAAGCGGAGGGAAGACGACCCCTCAGACCTTTTTAAGATCTTTCATCACGTCACGACTTCAGTAAGACGATGTCATCCCTCTGTGTGTGTGTGTGTGTGTGTGTGTGTGTGTGTGTGTGTGTGTGTGTGTCACGGCAACCGACGAATGATCGAACTCATACTTCAAAACAGCATCTAATAAGTATTTTGATTTTAGATTTCTAGTGCCTTATATTACACGCCTATTTTGATAAAGTTACTTTAAAGGGTTTTTTGTGTATTTTATGTATGTATGCTCGTACGTGTGTGTACTGAATGTCTGTGTATATAATTTTGTTATGTTACAGTGCGTGGGAGTATCTCGTAGGTTCTGTTTTTTGGCTGTGAAATTTTTGTATGGAAGGCTCTGCGTAAGGTTGTACCCATCACTCTTCAACCCAGCAACAACATCATCATATCTCTTTTAATTGGAAGAAGGGAAAAAAAACAAATATCTTACACAAGGACTCAAAAAATGTGGTTTCAAAGTAGGTTTATTCGCAGGACGGTCTGACAGAAAAAGAGAAAAAGAAGTTTGTATGCCGTAAGCTCTCCGTCTTTTTCTTCCTGGGACACTTGGACAAGCTTTTGTGTGTATATACTCTTTCATTCAGACTTCAGTTTGCCTGCCATGAAATTTTGGCCATACTCTAGCAACTTTGGCGCCGACTGTGAGCTGGCTCAGACAAGTCATACCTACTCAGCTATGTAGAAATCTATATAAAGCTGAACAGCAGTGGCAATCTTTGTCAGTTTGGACAAAACAAGAAAAAAAAAAATTGAGGATACGCTGACACAGCTGTATCCCATCTGGAATCCATCTGTGTTCTCCGTTCTGATGTCTACAGTTCTACATATTTTCCTTTAGCGACAAAGTTCAGGTGCTACGTCTCCAACGACACAGAACCTACGGCATCATTCGTTCTATTACTTTGTATCTCCATTAACCATATAAGGGATCGTTAACAGTTCTCCACCATCTTGCAGTAACCCTGTTGTCATTTTTCGTATGCATGGTACCACTTTTGAGATGCCCCTTTGGTCGCACCTGTTATGGGAAGACTTGCACTTTCTCTCTTTGTACTATGCACTAATACTAGTATCCTATTATCTCTCTGATAAGCCCCCAACCCCCCCCCCCCCCCCCCCCCCCCAAAAGGAGTTTTACTTGAACTCAGTAAAGACGGACCCTGTAATGCTCACATGGTTGTGTATATGTAAATAACACAAAACACAGAGAGTAATTGAATAAATAGATAATACCTAAGTAAATGATGAAGAGCGGATAATAGTCTATCAGATATACAGAGTGATATAATAAAAAGGATGCACCTGAAATCACAGTTTATGGCACAGCAGTATGTGCAATACATCACATTGTGGATTTGTCGTAACCACAAAAAGAGAAGTCTCACAAAAAAAAGGGTTTCTATTTTACCCCCCCGATGTATCATGTAGATGGATAAAACTGGAGTTTATAAATTGTATAAAAATGAAAAATATGGTGTGTTACTTGGATCAGTTACCTCCAATTGGTCTGTAAATGTAAACTTCTTTTTCTTTTCTTTTCTTTTTGTTTTTTTTTTTTGTTTTTTTGTTTTTTGTTTTTCTGCTCCGGGTCAACAAGTGCTTTTTATTTTCTTACATTGGTTCCTCGGAGCGTGTGAAAACCGAAAAACAGGTCTGTATGGATTTCTGTTCTCTGTCGACACAAGTTTCATTTGTTACAAATAAACTCAAGTGAAATAATTTGGGGCTGCTGTCGTTTTGTATCACGGCTCTTTCTCACTTTAAACAGCATCGTCATGTTAGGAATAATGATGATTAAAAATAAAAAACGGGGTCTTTGAACAACAAAGACACAAATATACTGCAATGTTAACTTTTAAAGATATTATTTTGGCTTCCTAGGAAATCTGTTTTAAAGTTTATCATGATTTTGTTTTTTGTCATTTTATATAAACCAGCTCCAAACAGTCTCCTGCAGTCATGGCATCAAAGCAGAGATCGTATTTGGGTTGTCTCCAGGACCATGTTAGTATACAAGTATACAAGTCTCGGGAGTACTATTGCATATGTGAAAAGTAGTGTAAAGCCTTCTGTGGCTCCAGAGGAGGCTGCATGTAATCTGATAAATTCCCCCCAGTGATGTCACTCTGTGGCTAAGTTGCATTGTGAGCAATGTAGGCAGCAGGTTCTGAAAACTGTCCGCTGGTTTAGCATCACACTCCTGACACACTGATGGACTCATTATGAACTATTTTTGTTTTTTAATTGATACAGATATCACCTGCTTATACCACGCATTCTTCTCCCTTTTCAAAACCTGGCGCCTACATTACCCACAATGCATTTCTCCCACTGAGCGACATCAACCAAGGCAACTTACTGCTCTTTGTAGTAATTTCTGTTTCGTTGTTTGTTTGTCTGTATCTGCTCAAATGTCCTGGCCCTAATGATGTCGTTAACCAGAGGGAACACGAGATTAAATCACGGTTGATATAATTCATCCGGAGTGAGCCATTAAATTTAACAAAGACTTGGTTCTCTGAGAATTATCGGTCAAAATAACAAAACACTTTTGTCCAAACATGTGAGTTCATGTCAAGAGAGCACAACATATAAGGGTAAGTATCATATATGTTTTATTTATCATGGGCAATCACACTAAATGACAGAATGCTAATGATAGTGCCTATCATAAAGCAGCCAGAGTGGTCAACCAACACCCGTCTTCCCACACCTTGACCCGTCTTACTTCCTGCATGGGTAACGGCTCTGTGAGTCACCTTTCGTCTGATTGGTGAAGCAAGTGGACCTCATGGGGATGACCTTTTCCTCAATAGTTTGTTTGGACTGCGTGAAAAATTATTTTGTTTAAATCGATGGTGTAAAAATAAAAATGATTTAACAGTCAATGTGAGGGATTTAGTAGCATCGAGCAGGGGTTCATCCAGTAACGCAAACATAATACTTGAAACATAATTATCAACATTATATTGCACTCCTGCCAGTGCAACCACTAAATCCTACTGTGCACACTGGACCTTTAAATAACAACATTTAAAATATAATAAGGATTATCATTGCTTCCTTTTTGTTTTCAGACAATTCAAACTAATCCTCATTTCAATAATAGCATGAGCTGAGCCTGACAAGCTGAGTCTAAGATGACACAAAATGGCAAATGTAGAAATAGACACAATAAACGTTTTCTGTAGTGGCAACCCCAGGTCATAATTTGCATTTTTCCCTCCCCCGAGTGTTTACAAATAGCAACATTATTTTCTTGTCTATTTTTTTGGCTGTGTAATGAGCGCACCAGCAGCCTAACGGGGATTCTTGCGTTGCTATAAACTTTTAGACTTGTAAAATCCACATTGGGAAACAAATCGAGGCTATAGTGTGCAGTGAGTGGTGCTGCAGCTGAGAGGCCCTTTGCTCATTCATGTCTGACTTGTTATTGTGAGGCGCCAGCGATGATCCAACGCCTCTGCCGGGCTGAAGGGAGACCGCCTTGCTCCCGGGCTCGGAGCTGAACGGTTCAGATCAGTCTTGGTCCCGTCGTAGCCTCTGAAGCTCTGTTGCATTTGCCATAAGCTGTGTCATCAGCTCAGTTCCCAACACTTGAGGATTTCCTCTGTTAGACTGGGTGGGATGCTCCAAAGACTCACTTGGTCTCTTTCAAGTCGTAAGCTTCTGTAGTTTGGCTTTCTGTTGTTTTTATTATGTTCCCCGCGGCGATAAATTGGAAGGCAAACGTAGGAGGGGGGCACTGGGACCCAGGCACGATTTGGACGATAAGGTGAGAGCACCTCAAATGGTGAAGAGGCTGATGGAGCACAGGTGCTCCTGCTTCACTGCTGCTCCTGTGATCACTCCTGTGCACATGCTTTCTTAGTAAGTGAAACAAACTCTTTTAATAAGGATTATTTGATTGTTAGGGTAATTGCAGAGTCCAAATTTGACCTGAAGAATTGGGGTGTTATGTAAATATTGATTGATGTTATTGTTTATTTATTAAAGGGTCATAACAGTCCAGGAGAAGCTGATGTGGCAAGTTAAGGCCATGTCTGTTTAGGCAGTGTTTACCTGCGGTTAGACTGAATTCAAATGTGTTTAGGCCTGCAGCTAACTACTGTTTTCACTGTCGATTAATCTGCTGATTATTTTCACGATTAGCCGATTCGTCATGCTGTCTTGAAAGTGCCATGAATATGTGAAGAGCCCTATGTGACATCTTTGAATTGCTTCTGTCCAAAACCCAAAGACTCTTCATTTACTGACATAAATGCATAAAACAAGTCCCCCCAATCCACTTCAGTTGTTTAGGAGAATTCTGCAACGCTGTTTTGCAGTGAAGCTCCAGAAATGTTTTGTGGACTACAAAATTTCACCTGACTTTAGCATGGGGTGGGTAGATGATGGCTGAATTCTCATTTTTGGGTCAATTTTCACCAAGTTTTCGCCAGTTCATTGAGTCATATCATCATATAGATACTCAGTCTAGTTGGACCTGTTCCTCTTCGCTGATAGGTGATATAATAGTTGCTGGTTGATGCACAACAAAAGGAGATGAAGTGGAGCAAAATGTTACATTCAAAAGGCAAATGTTGCCAGGAGCAAAAATGGGGTACAAAAAAAAAAAAAAAGCTTTACTCAGCCAAGTTCTCTTCAACCTGTTTATTGGAATAGGCCTGCAGTGGACAGCCTTGAAGATTTCCCTGAGTCAAAAAGACATGCTTAAATTAATTGTCATGCATCAACCACCAAAAGACCCGAAAATATTGCAGGGTGGCATGCTTGTACAGTGTGACCATGCTCGCATTTACTACATGAAAGTGCGGGAGTTGCCTCAATTTTTCATCACGGATGACTTTTCTTCTGTCTTTGGCTTCAGTAACAAAGAGAGACATCTTAGGCACGCTGTGGCGCAGTTTCTGACGGAGTACAATGCTTTTTGAAGCCTCTACAAGGCCACTTGCGGTACCTCTTGGTTTTTCACTTCCTGTTCTGCCAGGCTCCTCCTCAGGACCTGCTTTGAGGAGAGGGGCTGAGTCCGCTGGGAACACTGTGCTCCGCATCCTTCAGGCTTTCACCTGAAATGCTGGTCAGGCAGTTCAAAGTAAAACTTATCCAACACCGTCTGTACAATAAGGCACGTTCTTCTCTAAGCTTGGCAGTGTCTCTTTAAGAGTTCATTAGTTATTGATTCTATGGTCATTCATTCCATACTTGAACTTGTGTTTGAAACAAAAGAGCAAATTATAAACAACAATTTGAAACAATAAACAATGGGAGGAAAAAATTGAAAAACTTAAAGCTTGCTGTGTCACTGGTATTGGCACCCTTTGCTGTAAATCAGTATGGAAACACTTTGTGACTCACCTGTGGTAAATCACAAATGAGAATCACCTGTGATAAATTGTCTGTGCCCATGAATTAGCCAATGAATGATGACTTCCGTGTTTCAAAAAGCCACCTGTTGTCCCCTGTTCATTTGTCACAATGGTGAAGACAAAGGAGCTGTCTGAGGATATAAGAAGTGCAATAATTAGCAAACACAAGACCTCCAAAGGGTATAAGGCCATCTCCAAAGACCTTGGTATCCCTGTTTCAACAGTGTGTAATGTTATTAAGAAGTTTGTCAAGCATGGAACTGTCAAGAACCTCCCTAGATGTGAGGAGAAGAGAAAAATTGATGAGAGAAGTCTTTGAAGGCTTGTGTGGTCAGTACCATGCGTCGCACACTAAACCAAACAGGGCTTCGAGGGTGAAGGCCAAGGAAGAAAAAGTCATAAAAAGGAATGACTAATCTTTGCCAAAGAGTACCTGAACAAACCACAATCCTTCTGGGAAAATGTTGTGTGGACAGATTAAACAAAAATAGAGCTTTTTGGCAATGCACACCAGCAGTTTGTTTACAGACGGCGCAATGAAGCCTTCAAGGAAAAGAACACCCTACCAACAGTAAAGCATGGTGGAGGATCCAAAACGCTGTGGGGCTGCTTTGCTGCATCTGGTACTGGAGGCCTTGACCGTATCATGGGAATCATGAAATCAGGGAATTATCAAGAGAGAGTGAAATTTCCATCCAGTGTAAGAAAACTTAGTTTGAGTCAAAGATCACGGGTCCTCCAGCAAGACAAAGATCCAAAGCACAATTACAAAATCATGAAGAATGGTTGAAAAAGGAAAAAAATTGACTGTTTTAAAATGGCCATGTTCTTTGTTAAATTACTTTGGACCTCCAATTTATGGATCCTGGTGATATAAATTTGGTACATTTCCATTTATTTTGTAGAGGTTATGCAAAAAATGAAGGGGTGCCAATAATAGTGAGCAGAACTGTATATCTTTTATGAATAATGTTGTCTTTAAAACCACAACAGACTAACAGAAAATGTTAGTTTTAATAGGAAAGGTTCTATTACAGTATATCTTCACTCTGTCTTAACAGGATCTGAATTCTGCAAAGTCACTAGTTGAAATGCAATTTTTCTACAAGATAATCAAACGTTATCAGTCGAGGGAAGTACGACATACAAATACTCTGTTCCTTCGTTACTGAATTTGTACTTTTTCTCCCTACATTCAAAACACACATATCTGGACTTTCTACTCCTTACATTTGCAGACCAGACTCGTTACATTAGTTTTTAAGCAATTTGCGATGGGAATAGCCAACTTTTATTTTGCATCTTTGCACGCCGACCCAACGTCACAAGACTGATTTCAACCTGGAGACCTGGCAAGATGAAACTACGTGAAAAACCATAGATGTGTACACGTTTCTGTGTCTATGTGAATGATGGAAACAGAGAGGGGGAGGAACATGGATGACACTGAACCAGGCAACACTGTCACGGGGCAGACTGTGAGAAGCAAGACGTTCTCCATCCATTGCCTTATTCATGTGAACTGTCTGAAGGCGTCGACTCCAAGAAGTAATGCTGGAGTACATTTCAGGGCCTGTACTTACTTTCTTTTACTTGAGTACGAAATATGTACTTTTGCCATCTCTAAACATCACAGTCTAGTGTATGTTTCACTTCACAGACCGATCAAATGTGTGATTTTAGCCAAATTCTTGTTCCAGTTTTCATTTTTGGCATTAAATGTCCAGTTTGTAGGATTTAGCGGCCTCTAGAAATGACACCACAACCAACTGAACACCTCGCTCTCCCTCTCTAAATATAAAAGGCTCATTCTAAGGTAACTGAAACACAGTTCTCAGTTTCTGTGTTTATATATTTCGGAAAACTTTATAAATATATATTCAATAAATACCTTAATTATCTGAATCCTACACTTTGACTTTAAATGCTCATCACTCAAATTCAACATATAATATAGTCACATTTATAATGTCATATCATTCCTACTAATTAACCTTTAATAAAAAAAGACCATTTAATAAAAAAAACGTAGGTAATTTTTTATTGTTTTCCTTACAGCAGTTAGCAATAGTTTAACTATAGCAAGCCAAAAATAAATACAAATTTTAAATAATTTCAACAATGTGTTTCATTCAACAGAGCAACAGTAGCATTTCACGTTAATTGGGACACAGAGTCCAACACACACAGACATGACTTCCCGTCTGACTCTGTCACCTAAAGAAGTGATTAACATGGTCAGTCCTTTTCTTTTTTATTCAGAAGTAATTAAACAACTTATTGTTGCCCTGTATAAATTACAATGCAGAGAGGAAGCCACTGTAGTGTAATTGGACTCAGCCCAGCAGAAGCAGTTAGGAGACGATGTTTAACATGCGGGGAGAAACAGTAAGACATGAACAAAATACTACAAGCAAAAGTGCATAAATATTCAAAATCAAAAATCAAAATGGAAATAACAGGTGCCCAAAAAGCTACTGCAGGCTATTTAGAAAAATCTCACCTGTGAATTTTTCATGTACAAAGAAAAAAGTTTGTTTATTTCAAAAAGGGTGATGTGACAAATATCAGTCACTTTTATTTTCCCTGACGGATGTGAAAGCACGAGGCAGCTGAGGCAATGGCGCCCTCGGTTAACCCTTTCATTAGAGTCCAGCTGTCCATTCGAAATTCTTCTCCAGCCTGTCGCAACATCCAATCACCAATCGCTGATCTATGTACAAGCACACACAAGTTAACATCCATCTAAGCCCAAATCACCGGTTCCCTTACATCCGATCACGGGGAAGGTGAGTGGTTAAGATGGAAGTAGATCCAATAACTTACACACAAGCATACTCATACATCCACTCACACATACAACCTCCCCTCTACATCCACTGTTAACTCAGTGCATTCATTTGTCATTGATCCTTCTCCATGACTTCATTTCCCTTTGTGGCTGCGTTGCTCCCATGTGCTTTTGGCAGTTGTACGGAGGCCTGGCAGGGCCACATAGTCTTTCTGGAAGCGTGAGTTGGGTGTCCTCTGTCGTTTCCTCTCCCCCTGCGTGGTGAAGAAAGCGTCCTGGAAACGCATGCTCGAGGCCGTGGACTAGAAGGAGAAGTGAGAAAACGGCAATGAGTAAATAAGAAAACGCCCGAGGTGGCACAAGAATGTTTTGCTTTCATGCCATTAACGTATCAAACTTATGGTTTCAAGTTTAAGCGTTTCCCAGTAAGTCTAATACTTACAAGTCTACGTTTCACCTTTTTGGGCAGGTCTTCATCTAATGTATAGACGTCTTCTCTTTTGGCCAGCACCTGAGACCCGTCTTCAAACTCCACCTGAGATCACATGAAAAGATTCAGCAGTTTTAAATTAATTGTCTGCATTTACACATTTATCCAATTTCTTAAATAAATGCCTTCTTTTTTATTGTACACATGCGTACACAAACTTTAAGGTGCATTAGGCAAGATTGGGCCACACTGAATTCATAGTGCCAGCAAATCACCACAGTACCCGCTAACTGTATTCTTTATTATACATCCATGACTGTAGCTACTGTTAGCTTGTTAGCTCAGTTAGTAATACTACCAGGAGAGTCTTGGTGTTTACACAGGAGCTTTAGACTGCTAGGTGCAAGTTTTCATGCCCAGGGCTAGCTGACCAGCATGCAAGCTTCAGCCAATTTCTTCATCATGTTATTTTATCATCTTTAAAAAAAAACAAAAAAACAATGTCTCCATACTTTAAGTCTAAATGGTGAAATGCAATGATAACATTTTTTTTTTTTTTATTTTGCTCTTGAAAGCAAATATTTTCTGCTCAAGAAGTTCAAGTTGTTGTTTTTTTTTTTTATTATCTTGAAATAAAACCCTGCCCTAAACTATTCCGTGCCTTATATCACACCTTGACAATGAAAAGTTCTTGTTCAGCCTTATTCTAAAGACGGACCCATCTTAAACCGAGTGTGTGCGTCACAGATGCATTTGTGCATAACTAATGGTTTACGCCCAGCTCAACTAAATAAAGCTTTAAGTGGAAACCGCATGACTCTAAGCCTAGTGAATATTTTAGTGAGTTTGAATAATGCAGATTGTCACCTCCTTCTCATCCTCCTCTTCTCGCTCTTGCCATCTCTCTTTCTCTCCACCCATCTGCCTCCACTCTGTGTGAATGGCTTTTGCTTCCTATGTATCTATCTTTTCATCCTCCCATCATCTTCCATCTCATCTCCACTCCCCCTCTTTAGTCGCCACGACTTTCAGCATCTCCCTCAATCTCTGTCTCAAGTGTCCTTCCTTTTTCTCGCCCGCCATACATAGCCCTGAGGATTCTGACAACGTCAGAGAAGTCACGATGATTCTGACGTTCAGGGGGTTCAGCAAGTTTATTGCGGTCCACTTTGACCAACAACTGAGTTAATTCAACATTCACAGGAAAGGGATTAAATCTGCAAAACTGGGTCATATGTCTCTCATGATTATGTATGTCTATAGCACTGTGTGTGTGTGTGTGTGTGTATGTGTGTGTGTGTACCTGGTACATGTAGGAGACATTGGATCCCAGGTATTTGGCACCGTAGAACAGCCCATCAGGCCATTTCACTTGCACAGCTTCCCCGACTTCAGGAGGACCCAAGTTCACACAATCTCTGCTCTGAAAGTGCAAGAGAATAACGTGTGGTCTGAGTAAGTGCCTGAGTGTGTTTCAAAATGTTCTCAAAAAGAAAAGTCATTCAAAGTGAGTGGTTTGATGTTGAATAGAGCCCTTTTTAGTTTTACGAGGTTAATGTCATGGTTGGACTCGATTCAGACTTAGCTTTGTATCCGGCTGTTGAAAACACAAAATTGCTTTCCAAATGATTTGACTGTGCTGAAAGCAAATTGGGTATGTACTTCTGCTGGGAACGTTCCAGACCTACCATCATTTCAACAGCTTATTTTTCACACTATGTGTTGTTAACGTATGTGGGAAGATATTCAAAACAAGCACATTCCTCAATTTTTTTATGAGCAGCCTCTCATAGTCTTTATGAAATTAGGTTTTCATTTCAAATGTGAGTATTTTACAGCCCCAAGATAGAAAAATATGTACTTGGATTTTATCATTTCTAATATTAACATGAATTTCCATCTATTCATACATCTTAATTATTACTTTGGTGCAGTGCACAATATCAGAATAGTTTTACAAATAGAAACAAGTCAGGGTAGTTGTTTTCTTTCACAATAATTGAAGGGGTGTGCAACAGATGTTGGGTTAGAATTTCTTGCTCTATGTGATTTTTTGAGAGATTTGTAAAAAAAAATTCAATCTTACTCTTTTTACCAGCCTTTTTGATTTTTTCCAGTGATAATGAGCAAAGCCTATTTTATAGCAGTGAAACTGCACAAACAACTTAATCACAATAACACCACATGAAGTGGATGATTTTTTTTTTTCATCCCAGCAGTGAAAGCGGGGGGCACCAACACTACGAACAGGTAAATATAAACTATGCAGTTATACAGAATGAGACAATTACAATTAAAACATGATCAAACCATTTAGAAGACATTACACTGAACCGTGTATGAATCAGAGGCAATTAGGTTATTAGGTTTCTATTGTCTTGGATGGACGACTTCTCACGGCTGTTTTGATTTTGTTATGAACCTGCGCTCTTCTTCCACACTATACACCGGAATTGCTAGCACCACTTCAGCCCGTGTTTTGAAGTGAAGGAGGAAATCCTGCAGCATGCACTCCTCCTGCACCGGCAGCATAGCTGTGACTACAGGTGAGTGTTAACTAAAACCTTAACAGTAGATTGGCTCTCAGTGTTCTCATGTGTCAAAAGGACAGACAGCCTTCAGATCTTCCATCATTTAGTTTAAAAAATTCAGTCAATCACTGAAATTATTTGGTTAGTGCGACCTCTGGTGTACGAACTGCTTTTTTTATCTAAATAAGACGAGGTTAATTAAGGCAGAGAGTATTAATTGTGTGTGTAGTGTTCAGTCACAGCTTCTGTACTTCTCGTTAACAGTGTTGAGAACGCTGAATGAGACTTTCATCTAAAATGAATTTTGACTTATCAGGACCCGTCATGCCAGTGATTGTTTGCTTCTACGATGACAACTCAGCTGTTTTACCATATTCTGCTTTGAAGTGGAGACAACTGTATAGTCTTTGTTATCCTCACAGTAGCAACCACCAACAGCAAAGGAGTTTATTTATTCATTTAGTCTATAATGGAGACGTGAAAGCAGATAGAGAAGGTGCTGCCTGCCAGACTGGATCAACAGTCTGCCTTAATTTTCCCAGGAGATTTCATGTCCGGGGGAAGACAAAATAGCACAGTGAAAGCGAAGTTTATGGGGCACCAATCTAAACAGCGGATGGTTTCATTATTCTCCAGCCATTACATTGTGTAATCAACATTTACTTCATAATAAAAACGTTAAAGCGAGAAAACTTGCCCATTTCTCGTTAAATTTGACAAGCCTTTCAGAAATCACTGTTACAGTTTAACTGCAGAATAGTGGGAATTATTCAAAACTACTCCTGAGCTCATTGGTTTTAGAGATTCACACCTTACACCAAGTTATTAACACCAGCGTAGAAGTAATCCCTCATGCAATGACCATTTGAGAGATAATATCCCTTGAAAAGTGGAAGCTACTTTCATAGCAAGGAGGATTTAATATCTGACATGACCTCACACAACCGGGAAGTGACCTCTTGAGCATGTCAGTAATTCAACATATTCTCACCACTATATCCTCGGGGTAGGTATCATTGGAGAATGAGCCGTCATCAAACATGACCTCGTAGAACATCTGGGAGCTGATCTCAGTGACCTTTGAGCTGTAGTAGCGCAGGTTCTTGTGTTTGGAGATCACCGTCTGGCCCAATGAGATGGACGCTTGGCACGCTCGCTGCTTCTAGTATACACAGAGAGCACAGAGCAGCAATTAGGCTGCTGTAAGACAATATATAAAGCATCATTTCAAACTAAAACGTCTATGATACTACATCATGACGAGGCATCATTAAGCACAGTTCGATTTAGCTGCATTTTAAAAGGCTTTTTCTCGCATCAGGTGGCATCCAGCCATGCAGACCGCTGCAGTTTGCAGTTTTGATCTGTCCAGATATTGAGTATCTTTTTTATTTCTGACACAACTTCTTTCAACTGAAGAGAAATCCACTTTTTGCATGGATAGATGCCACCAAGAGAAAGTGAGAAAACCTTTTCAAAATAAATTCCATCAAAATGCCTAATTATAATCCTACACTCAGTCCCCAGAGCACCTTTCCTCGACTTACATTATTTGACCAACATTTATAGACCCACTTCAAATGCAGAGTATGAAAGAACACCAATCATCAGGTGTCTACAATTATCCCTATTAATTGGTCCTTTAACTTACAGCTGACGAACTCCGTGACTGGTGTCTATGGCAGGTGATTGACACCACATATGGCCAATCATCAGGCTCCATGGTCACACCGGCAGCATGAGCACAGGTCACATGAAAGGAGGTGGGACAGCGGCCGCATGAGCACTGGATACAAGCGCCTGCCTGCCGCTTCCCCGCGCAACGCTTACGACAATAGATGCACCTCTGTAAACACACAGACCAGAACAAACCGTCAACACGAAACACTGACATGAGCCAGACGGGTCCAATTTCTTTTGGAGACAAGGCTGGCCTTATCTCGTAGTTCTTTTAAAAAGGTCAAGCTAGCACTCAGCACCAAGTCCAGGCCTTTGCACTGAAGACATCAATCTTTAAAAACAGGCCACGATTACATAGTTTTTTTTTTTTTTTAATAGCTCGATAAAAACAGCAAAGTCAGACCTCTTCACATATGAAACACTTCACTGTCACAAAGTGATTATAGAACACAAACATAAACCATGGGGTGATTTTAGATAAGGGAAAGGGGGGGGGGCTTGTAGAAAAAGTGATTCCTTCCATTACAAAGACTTAGGCTAGGAGAGCCTGAGTGGTGAGACTTCTGAGCAAGGGTGAAAGTATTGACTGAGAGTCTTCCAGCTAAAAATGTATGTCCAGATTTTCCTCTAGGATGCAACTGTTAGTTTCCCCATCCCAATTTTGCTTAATGTATATATGGAGGGATAACATAAAATCAACAGTGCCTATGTTCAACATAATGAAGGAATATTTCACTTCAAATTTGTTCATCTTTTTAAAACACAAGGGTTTAAAAAACAGAACTATGTTTGAGTACATCCATTTTAGAAAAGGGAGTAAAAGATTAATTGAGGAGTCTCACAGCTCAGGGAAAGAAGCTGCACCGTAGTCTGGCGGCGCATCTTCTGTACTATTCTCTATCTTTTTTCAGATAGCAGCAGGGTGAGCATTTTTCGGAATGAGATTTGACGAGAATGAGAAACATAAACGAAATATCGCCAGCCTTGTCTTTCACGACTAAAGACACGTTTGCATAAGAAAGAGAAGCAAAATGTTAATGTGCTGATTGACTAGTAGCAGGTAGTGGCGTGTATTTCAAGTTTATAAATAGTCTGACAAACCGTGATAACAAGCAGCCCCAATGGTCGATTCCAATAAATATTTCTGATTGGTTTGATAAAGACTAGAACAGATTATAACGGAAATAGCCAATGAGGTAAATAAGAAGACAACAGAATGTTGCTTCCAGTGATGAAAAGGGTAGTTTGTGATGCAATGCTGCAAATGAGAAATGATGTAAAATGTTAAAGGAAGCACATACAGTTTGCAGGCATACAGAATTAATGGTACAACAACAATTTGGCCACAGCTGGGGTGACTGTTAATCAAAATGTTACATTCTGTCATCTGTCTGTACATCTGTCCTTTATGTATGTAAACAGCAAACATCAACAAATAAGATCCTCTTTCACATCTTGTCCTTCTTTCCCATCTTTCCTGTCAATTGCAAACAATATCAAAGCAACTGTCAATGAGCGGCTTTATTGCATTAAAGGAGCCCTGACCGTATTCAGTGAAGCCTTTGGAACAGGGTAAAAAAAAAAGAGTAATTTAAACTGTTATTTCCGCTTGAGAGACTCTGAATATGGGAAAACAGCAGTGAATTAAAGACAAAAAGCACACCAAGTGAATCATCGCTTGGTTGAGCCATGAACCTTGTACATCATTTTAAAACCATCATGCGCTCCAAATAAACATATCTGTGAGATCTCCTCAGTGCACTGTTATTGGAAACAGTGGTGTAAACAAAACACAGATCTGAGAGAATAAATGAGGAGAAGGAGAAAGATCCCAGTTGTAATAGTCAACATAAACATGCTGTTTCACCGCTACAATACCAGGAAACCCTCAAATAAGATTGTTCAGATGACATCATTCAAGGTTTCCACAACAAACCAGTGCTGCGATGTCTGTGTTGTGGTATTTTTTTCCCCCCCCGTTTGAGGTCTGCGATAAGTACACAACTGCACAATTGAGCACGTAATACATATACACAGCGCTCTCCGCACAAACATTGCCATGCATCCATGCACGAGCACACTCGCACCTACAGTTTTTAAGACTGTTCCTCGGTTTTCTGCACCAAACGACCCATCAAGTCCATTTCCTTTTACTGTGGCATCTCCCCTCTCCTCCCCTCCCACAAATCCCAGGCTCTTCCACTAAAGGGAAAGAATGACAACATCCTCCCATTATAACCCTACCCGCTCCCCGTTCCTCTCTCAACCCTTTCACATGCCTCCCATCTCACTCCATTTCCTCCACTCTCCTAATAAAACACCCATCTACGCTCTCCTCTTTTCGCTTCACTTCCCTGCCCGTCTTCCTCTCTTGCGCGCGCTGTGTTTCTCACATCTCTTTGAAGGTAATTTATTCATTAATCTAATTCCTGGGAATCCATACTGGAATATCCATACATGTTGACGGATAATATTTCTATATATAGACAAACTCCTCAGAGAATATGTATCAGCGGTAAGTGAGCTCAATTGGGAATTAGCTGGTTGGGAAATGAATTCTAGCTTATATAAAGGGTCTGACGACATGTAAACTGTCATACCATCTTATCATATCCGTGGAAGAACATGGTGTGTCAGAACAGCACAAAAATTGATCTTACGATCTTTTATTTCCCTGGTGCATATCATGAGGATTATTCTTTGCCCTTGGAAGTATAACACAGCACTGACAAGTGGTTGAAAAGGTGATGCTGTGCAAATTAAAACTTTTATAGTCCTCACAAGCTAAGCCTCTCATATAAATGCCCTTTGTTCATTTCTTTGAAAAATCAATAGCTGATCTAATTAGTTAACCTAGAGACAGCTTTAATTAAATTTAACCTCTACAGCAGGCCTGGCCTCACCATTACAATTATCAGCTTAGCCTGCTTAATTCAGATATCAGTTGAGGATCAGGAGCTATTGTGTATGGAGAGACGCTCAGAGAAGTCCTCTTTTCCTCTTGCGAGGTAATGCAAAAAGGCAATGTGGATGCTTAATTCAAAAAAAGAGGGTGATGAAATTCCACAACCTTATCCCTTTTTTTTTTTTTTAAATAAACGACGCCTCTGCTGCTTCACATCTCCTCTGTTTCTAAACTGAGGGACTTTTACTCAGCACTTTTCTCGGTGACTAACTTGGCCTACATTTCATAAAGCCTTTTCCCATACCTCCTCAATTATGGACAGCGGTGTGCTGATGAACTGGCCAGGCCTGTCTCGTCCACCTATTGAGGCCAGCATGACAAGAGTCTGACTGACATGCCTCACGTGTGTAGGGGAAGGTGTGAGGTGTGTGTGTGTGTGTGTGTGTCTAAACTAGTATTACTACACATTTTTGGTGGAAAAAAAAATATTTGTGTAGTGGAAATCTGTCTATACATGTCTGAGTTTGTGTGAGTATGAGTGAACCTAACCCACTTTTCCCCATGTCTGTGCCTTCTCCGGGGTGTATTTGGGTGCCTGTGTTGAGCCATGCGTTAAGAACATTCCCACAGTAAATTATGAATGTGTGTGTTTGCGCGTGCGCGTGTTGTGTGATAGTAAATTATAAATGTACTGGATGCTGCAGGGGCAACGAGTCCAATGTAAGCTTTAAAACACGTGGCTTGCGGAGCGAACACACAAATGACAAAGTCGACAGAAGATAAAGGTTTCAAGTCAAATGTCAATGAGGATAAGATCTGTGTCATCATAACACATTTCTTTTTTCCCCCTGCTACAGCATGTGTGAGGGGCTTATTATTTATTCAAGCATGCTGTGCTGCTTTTCATATTTTACCTTAATTTAGAACTCATAGAAGTTGTTTAAAGAGGCCCATCTGTTTTATCATCAACTGAAGCACGGTATCATCCAAAAAAAAAACTTGTGTCAGCATGCTAATTAGTCAGAAATTGGCAGCAGAAAGTTAAGATTGTGTGTCTTTATGTAGTGTTAGTAAAATGACTGTGGTAATAGATATATCCTAAGATCAGATACACCTTCCAAAGGAAACCTTTAATACTTACACCTGATGTTAGCGTGTCTTTAAATCTGTAATCTGTGGTGTCAAGCACAAATTGGCACAGTGACAAACCTAACATTATTCAACTGCCAAAGGAAAGGAATTATTGTTTCCTTACCTAAAAAAAAGAATTTAGATTATTGCAAGATCTGAAACATTTTGGCCATCATTGGGATCATGTCAGAGGCATTTTTTAGTGCCCCACCCTTTCCCGTCTGGACTACTGCAGATTTTGGCCTGTGGATATGGAGACTGGCTTTGTGGTTTGTGCTTTTCATATCCAAATGAGCTTAATTTCAATGTGGTGTGAGTAGATATGAACCATATCCCTGTAAATACCCTGTGAGTAATGTCACTGTGTCCACAAAGTTAGCGTCAGTTCAGTCGTATCCCTCCAACTATTTTCGGGTAAGGCACTCTTGTAGGTGGTTTGGTTGGTTCCTTTATGGTGGAGTCAAACATTGGTGTTACAACTCTGAAGTCTCTACACTCAGTTGCCAGTTTATTAGGAACACCTAGCCCAATTCAGTTTGATAGTACTCCTTAATCCAGGGAGGTGTTTCTAACATTGTTTGGGGGAGGGGGCCCTTTTTCATGGCTTTATATATATAGGAAAGGCAAAGAAAGACAGGAAATTGGTAGCGAGAACAGGCATGACATACAGAGCCACAGGTCAGACTATAACCCTGGACTGCTGCGGCGAGGACACAACCCCTGTACATGATGCGAATGCTTTACCAACTGAGCTACCGAGATGCCTTGAAAAAAGCATTTTAACCCTTATTTTGGGGTAAAGTCGCCAAACTTTTGACATGTTTTTTTATCAGATGATCCGACTGGTGATTTCACACATGAAGGGTTTTTACATCAAAAGCATGGGGCCATTGCCAAGATGGCTGCCAAATGGCAAAACTTACCTAAAAGGACTGTGATAGCACCACAAAATGCGGTTTATTTTTATTTTTTTTAATTACCATAAAGTTCAAACTGTTCAAAAAAACTGAATATTATAACATTGATGAAGGTAGCAATTATTTCAGGGTTGTCCATTTGCCCGCAATGGTTTTAAGTAGATGAAACAAACAGCGTATATCTACTTTTATCTTCTCAGCTCTTTTATGTCTAGGTTTTAACATCAAACTGATACTAATATAAATCGTTCAAATCGTTTCAGGGAGTTGTAACCCATGCCCTGATCAATCACAGATGCATTTCATTTACATGCAGTATATAACTGCTCAAACACAATGTAAGCAGCGGATGGACAGGTGGAATTCATCTCTGTGATCCATCTAGTGTTAAGGTGTACCTCTCCAACGCTTTGCTTTCTGCTGAGCTATCATGGTGCCCGCAGCAGAGAGCTAACTATAGTGACAACATGTCAGGTCCACTGAGACGCACTCCAGCTCTCTCATTAAGCAAACACACACACACATAGACACAGACACAGACACACACACACACACACACACACACACACGTATAGACCAACACCCGCACACAGACAGCCCAACGCACACAAACCCCCACTCCCGCCCACTAGTGGTTAATTATCTAGCTTTGATTGCGGGCATGTTCGTCTCACATTGTTAATTAGAACTGTGAACACTTCATTAATTAGACCGAGCCGGTCCTCAAGGACCTGGGGAATTCCAGCACTGCATCTTTGTGTGTGTGTGTGTGTGTGTGTGTGTGTGTGTGTGTGTGTGTGTGTGTGTGTGTGTGTGTGTGTGTGTGTGTGTGTGTGTGTGTGTCTATTCACCAGTTTATATCGCTGCATGGGGATCCTACTGGTGTCAATGGGACTCCTCTTGGCTTCATCGCTGAACCTCGCCTCTGGCAGCGCTACTGCACACATCACATGGGCCCATCTATAAAGACACACACACACACACACACACACATACACACAAACAAATTAATACATTTCGATGATTAAGATGCACAGAAAATGAATTTGTTGGAGCTCTGGAGATCAGAGATGAGTATGCAGACATAATCACACAACAAAAGCCTGTCTCACTTGTCGTTTTGGGTTTTCTTCAGCGCTCCACCTCTGAGGTTACAGAGACAGCATTCCTGACAAAACATAACGAGAGACAACAGAGTGAGAGAGAAAGAACACATTTTTGTTCCCTTCAAAGTCCTTACACACACTTACATATAACAACTTGATTGTGTGTGGCACTAGGACAAATTTGTAGGAAATCTGCTGCATTGGTGTTGAAAAGGAGTCGTCTTTATCTTAAATGTTTTACAATTCACTGTCTGTTTCCCATCAGAATTTGTATATCTTGTGACTTCCTCCTTATCTATTCTCTACACACGACATTTATTGCATGTCTGTTTCCTGAAGTTTCTTCCATTTCCTTGTTGTTAAAGGTTTTTTGGGGGGAATTCTATTTTTTAGTTTTTACTTATCTGAATCTAGGGTCTGAGGACAAAGGGTGTTGTATAATGTACAGATCGTAATACTCCTTCAGGCGGGACGATATCACAAAGTAGCTGCAAAAAGATCTATGGGACAGTGAGGATTTTGGGAAATGCACTGCTGATTCAAGAAACATCAGCACCAGTAACAGTTCTAGCCCAGAGCGATTGATCTGGGTTGTCCTGCACCTACATGTAGTAAGCAAAAAGAAAGCTTTACAAAAGGGAGAAAAATTGTCTTACAGCTGTAAAGCTTCCTTCCGTACAGCGATCACATGACCACTGTTCGCTGACATCATCTGCAGCGACACCATAGCAACCTGAGGGAGGAAGTGATTTGATGAAGATTAGAGGCAAAGATACAACTCTATTAAATCAGCCAAAAGTACTGCTAAACTGCTAAACTGGTGGCATGGTGTCAACAAAACCATTCACAGAAAACAGCAGACTTGACAGCAAATGGTAAGTCTATCATCAGTAACAGGGAATGGAGGAAATACCGCGTCCGCATAGTTTCCACAGATTTTTAACAGAAAGATGGTATTGTTCCGTGCAGACATGTACAATATTGCGGACTAAGTGGAAATGGAGAGCTCTATGCTGTGTGTGTGTGTGTGTGTGCGTGCGTGCGTGCGTGCGTGCGTGTGCGTGCAAAGCCGACAACACAGGAGGACGAGAGACATTTACGCCTCTTTGTTTGGAGTGTCTGTGTGTTCATCTATGTATCGAAGAGTGACAGACAGACCTGCACTGATGTGACAGCAGGCTCTGACACTTGTGCTGCTGGACCTTTGTAACCCAGACAATGTGGCGTACACACACAGCAAAACCAACAGCAGTATGAAAAACAACAGTCACTTAGTGTAAATATTGTAATTTTGCCCAGTTTTTGGTCTGTGCCCTTGGTGAGGCAGAACAGCACAAATGTTTTAGGAAAAGAAAATGCTGTTGGCCTCGAACAACAAAACATTTTGAATTTGAAAGTAAGACAAATGTGTTTCTTTTCAACGCATTTAACAGTTGGTTAAAGTCCATGGGCTCGAGGTTTTAGACACATAAGCTGGTGGTGGGGGGGTTATTTGTAAAAAACACTTAACGTCTGTATATGTGTGCATGTCTCTGTTCTTTTCCCTCACAATCCATCACCAACCCAAACATAAAATCTAAGCTCAACTCTCCTTCCTTTCTCAAGGTCAAATAACAGAAGAGAGGGAAAGTAACATCAACTGTACTTATTGTTGGGTCCCAAAAACCAAACTTGTGGCTTTTTCATCAGTGTCAAATGACATACATTTCATCTGGTACTCCAACACACGCACACTAAACAGTAGTAGTACATATAATGTGTGCGGTAGTTAAGCACACTCTGTACATACATAACACCTAGACCCTAGAGTAGAAAATGAGGTGGGATCAACACTAGTGGCAGGAGAGTGAGGGATTGAAACTGACTTAAGGAGAAGCAATGTCATTTTAAAGCTGTGGATTCGGGACGGTGCGCAAGACTTTCTGGAAGTGTGCGTGTGTGCACGCCTGCAGGGGACTGTCTGAAGCTTAAGATATTGGTGAAAATGTGTACGGATTGGAAAGGAGATCTAGAGCTGTTAAAGTCTCTGAATGAGGGATTGCGATAAAGCATAGTGTATCGTATCTGTATGTCCAGGGGAACAGAAAGGCTCTGGGGGGTTTTTAAGAGTCTGTGTGAGGGCCTGTTGCACTCGCTTGGGGCTTTTTGGACAGGAAGTATGTGTGGTGAAGACAGAGGATTCACCCTCATTCAGCTGACGAGGGAAATAAAATATACCAAACCACAAAGAGGGGGGGGGGGGGGAACAGAGAGGGGGTGGAACATTGTAACAGAGTGAGTCAGGACTTAAACCCACTGACCCTCTTAGAATGACATCAGAGGGACAAGCACAACATGTCAAACAAACATTGTGGCTTGGTGAGGTAGGTGGTAAATAAACGCAATGAGGTTTAAAAACTATACTCACAACACCAGTAACCTTAAGACGCGTAACACTCTCCTCACATGAACACACTGCTCTTTCCCTGTGTGTACGTACTTGCATGGACTTGCAGGCAACAGCCCTCACAGTAGAGCAGAGGAGAGGTGCCATCTTCCTGCAGCAGAGGGTTCGTTGGAGTTGGAGGGAAGTTCTGCTCCCGGAAGGAAAAGCAGATCTCTGGGACAAGGGGCTTGGTTCTTCTCAGACCTCTACAGGGACGTGTCGGGGCCTCCGCTGGAGAGGGAGGTTTGGAGGTGTCCGTAGCTACAGGAGCCATGTTGTCCTCTGCTTTGTCTTCAGCCTGGGAAAAAAAAATTTGAGTGATTTGTATTTCATCTGCAGGAAAACTACAGCTAATCACAGCTAACCTAACATCACCACAACCCATTTGATAAGTTTGGAGGGTCTTTACTGGTGCAATCGTTGATTCAGATCTATGAGTTACAGAGAGAATCATCAGGTTAGCGAATTCCTTTTCTCAAAGCCCTGACACAACTAACTGACATCAAGGAACAAGCTGCATCAAAGGCCATTATGTGCTGCTTCATGTCTCCTGTGTCTTGGCCAAAGAGCTGCACCTTAACACCACAAAGATTACAGCAGACGGACAATAAGCCTGTGCGTTTGGCACTTGCACAAAAGGAAAACCCTCTCTGCAGATATACAAATGGAACCTCGCTAAATGGGTGAAATTGTGGATACTACAGCGACAGGCCCAAGGGGCTTTTCCCTTTCTTTTCCCCTTTATGTGCACTGATCCAGTTACCTGAACAGCCAATCACAGTGATTTCTCTCAAAGATGAGCTGTCGCCGATTCTACATGCTCAATCAGCCAAAAAGCAGCGCCATGGATTGTCAATGAGCACCCCAAAACGCCTGATGACTGACCGTCGGCCCGGTGTGTCTTTAGTTTTCACACTGAGCTAATGATATTCAGTAAACACAGCTCTATTTATTTTAAATGTATAGATACAATTTCAAATGTACAACGTATCTCTGCTGAGTGGCAATAATAAAGAAATTTTATTAACCTGCAATTTTGGCAACAAAAACAATAGTTAACTGTGGCTCTAAGTATTACAGGGTGAAAAAGACATGTGCGTTCCAGGTGAGATTAGAATCACTGACCAGCGCAGCTAAAAGTTAAATCACCCCACATAAATAATTCCTGTAGGATTACGGCCTGAGGGGCGAAAGCAAAGAGTCCAGCTGTATGTGAACTGTTCATATTGATTTCTCCATCCTCAGCTTGGTGGCAGTCTTATCTATACAGTGCAATACATACAGGCGCCAATGAAAACTGTAATGCATTTTGGATACAAGCAGCCAGCCAAAGACACTGCTTATATGTTTGAGTTAAACTCTCCTTTACCTGATAATAGGGCATGAAGAGTGTGCACACCGCGCAGTATGGCTGCATGGTGGCTGCATGCGCATTGTACTCCCTCTCTGCTGTGAAGCAGCTCTTCCTGTTCTGCCAAAGGTAGATGAGGGGCTTTGCCCACGCTTCCATTTCCTGCTCCTCCTCCTCTGCCAGGTTTGCTTCAGGGGGCTCTAAGTGGAGACAAAACAAAGCCTCACAAGACTGCAATCACTTATCTATTCAACTGGTGCCTCTTTCACCCAAATGATGATTCATGCAAAACAGAGTGCAGACCTCTGTCTTTGCTAGTTTGTTAATTAAGCCTATTCTGAGTCTGAGACAGTAGTGTGACCTGAATATCAAAACAGCAGCATGCATCATTCTCACAATTGACTTCAGCAGTATTAATAGACTTGCTGCCAAGTCAGATCTAATCCAACCACCGTGGTGACACTCTCCTCAAACAATTCCTGTTCATGAAACGACCAAAAATGATTAACAGCCCTCATCATCATAAAATATGCCTTCTCTCAGCCATGGTCATTTCATGGTCATTTCTAACTCATGGATAAACAACTAAAATGACTGCTGAATTATTCATCCTTTTTCACAACCATGGAGATGATGAATGTGACCGTGTGTGTATATGTGCATTAGTAGTTGTTAATTGTGGGCCCTCCCACCCACACTGTTGTAACCATGAAAACAAATAATGTATCTATCACGAGGCCATTTTACTGTGGTAAGCCTGAGAGTTAAATCTGTTTGGGTTATGCGTGCATTGATGTCAGAGGAATCATTTAGTGGGGACATTAAATGTGAAAAATGAGATGGGGGAAGTGGGGACCGCACAGTGGAATGGTTCAATGGTTTTAAACTACTCAGTGGGAATAACACAAATGTTACCTGACATTAATATTTAAAAGTTTCTCATTAAAATAATTAATTCTATTCCATCTGAGCTGATTTTCTTGCTAGAAACAAAGAAAATGTTTTTTAAAAACGCTTTAAATTGGGTTTTGGTTTAAAAAACAAAAAGTAATAGCAACGGGATTCTGCTTCACTATAATGCAACCAGCAGAAGTCAAAGCATCATGGTTTCTGGCTTGGTGCCAACCACAATACAGCATTGACCACAACAGGAAATGTCCCTGGATTTTGGATTTTTATTGAAATGACCATAGCTCTTGGCTTACAGTAAGTTCATGTGTCACTGTCCAAATGGTGGGAGTCTTTTCAAGGCTAAATCTTCACAATTCTTTTCAATAAACTGTGTGAACTGCACATGTGAGTGCATGATTTGACTGGAAAAGTTTTTGCTTCAAACCAGCATTGTAAGGACATTTTGGCCAGGCTGTTTGAGGGTTAAGACACGGTTTTAGGGTTATGGCTAAGGTTGGGTATTTAGTTTTGATGGTTGGTGTCAGGGGCTAGGATACTGCTTTATGTAAATGAGTGTCCTCACAAGTAATGCCTGACAATTGTGTGCGTGTGTGTGTGTGTGTGTGTGTGTGTGCGCGCTCACCATCATCACTGGCAGCCTGCTGTTTCACTGCAGTGGGTACAGCCCTTGCAGTAGGTTTCCTGAGTGGGTGACGCCAGCTCTTAGTGGTCCTCTTCACTGAAAGCGCAGGGTACTGGCGGCAGGGAAAGGCATCATTGAGAGGCATTAGAGTGCAAATATTCTGCATTCGTATAAAACTTTAGCAAAAGACTGAATGTGTATGATTGTGTGTACAAGAGCACTCACAGCACAAACCTCTCCCGGCTCCAGGCCTGATTCATAACACTTGTAGTTACTGGTATCATTTTCCTCCTCTTCTTCCTCCTCTTCAGACGAGTCGCTGCTGCTCTCTCCCTTGGCACTACTTTGCAGCTCCACCTCTTCGCCATCAGATCCCCCTTCTTCCATGTCGGACACACCGTCCTGTTCTCCTCCTCCCATTGCGAGAGGTGAAACAGCGGTGTCTGAGTGGAGACTCTCCTCTGCCTCCCTTTGTCTCCCCAGCTCCCTGCACAAGGACAGGGCTTCAGACGTATCCGCTTCCCCTCTATGAAGCTCATAATCTCCACAAAGCCCAAGGGGCTCGACAGCACCGACTGAAACTAAGGAGGTGGGCTCGAGCTGGGCCCAGGTGAGAGGCCCACCATCCTCCTCCTGGTTTACTGACTCACGGAGGTCTTGTTCGGGGTCCTCCAGGTCTGTGACCTGTTTGCACTGAGGCTCAGTCCACATGGTGTAAGGTAGGGGGTCATGGGTAAAGTCAGAAGGGAGTTCAGGGTTCAGACTCTGGATGAGTACTGCAGAACTCTGGGAATTTAAGTTTTTCCAGATGCTGCTGGAGAAAGGTTTGGGCTCCATGTATGGGTTCTGGGACGTACAATGTGAGGGGGAGTATGTAGTGTTGAGGTGGAGTTGTAATGCTGTGTGACTGTCACTGCGAGTGCATAAAGGAAGGGAAGGGGCTGGGGGATTATTGTTTGAGGTACCAGTTAAAAGAGAATCAGCAGTGCTTAGACTCAACACACAGTCTCTCTGAGCTGAGTCCTGGGAGTTAACTTTACTTGTTAACTCTGCTAGGCCGTATTGCTGCTCTATTTGCCGTGCAGGGTTCTGAACTAGCTGGCAAGGGGAGGCATCGCTCTGTCCAGTAGTAACATTTTCCAGCTTTGTGCGATCATTTTCTGCAGCAATTTCTGGCATTATTAGCATTTCATGGACACCACCAGATGTTATTTTGTGCAGAGCACTGGCAGTTAAATGAGCCGTGTTTCCTTCTAAACCAGACACTGCTGCCCCTTCACAATTATACGCAGAATCTAAATGCCAGTTGTTGGCATGTTCTACAGTGAGGGGTTCTTTTGACATTAAGTCAGTTTCGCCCTCTTCCTGTTTGGCTTCTTGTGAGGACGGCGAGCCAGTTGGCGTCTCCCGTTGAAGGACAGGTGCAACCTGGTGACAGCACAAAGTTGTTTTTGGGACCTCAGTTATCCCATCATTTGCCAGGGTGAGGGAGGGCATCTCTTGTGTCAGTACGGGTGGCAGAGGGCAGATTCCAGCCTTATCTTCTGGCTCTGGAGTGAGTTGTGGCATATCCACTGCACTCCTCTGTAGCAGAGGAGGGGGAAGATTTTCCTCAGTGCTGCTTTTTTCTAAACTGCAATTGTGTCCTGCAGGGGAGAAGGAGCCACATGATGTGTAACTATCCCCCTCTACTGGCTCAATTTTGAGATCATAAAGTGCTTCTGTAGTGGAGTGTGGATTGATATGTTTTGGATCACAAACTGTGTCCATTTTATCTGCTTTAGCAGTGCTGTTAGTGTATTTCTTAGCATCTGTGTCCATGCTGCTGTCAGTGTTTGGTGTTAGGCTTAAAGTGTCTTCTCTACATGAGGAACTAGCTGTCTGAGTTTTTGAGTCAGGAGGACACAAGCTTGTCTCGGTCACAAGAGAAGTACTTGTTATGTGAGAAGATAAATGTTTGTTGTCCTCCAGGGGAGGGACCCTGATAGAGCAGTCCTGAGAAGTTGGGAGGTGTTGTGGTTCAGGAGTACAACACCTTGACTCATTATTTTCAGGATGCATCTGTGTGGCCTCAGGCCATTGTCCGAGTCCTTCAGGAGTCCTGCTCGTGAACCCTGACCCTGAGAGGTGATGAGGGTCAATATGAGTGTCTGTCTCTGTCTTTAGGTCATTCTTCACCGATGAGGCAGGGGAGGGAAATGTTACGCAGGGAGAGTTATGGGATGGCTCCTTCTTGGAAAATCCCAAACTGTTACTCTCCACACGATTTACCTTGACCACACACATCTGTCTGCAAGGACCTGTTGAAGAAAAATCTATCATCAGGTATACAAGAGCTGCAACAATATTTTTGTAAGAAGATAAATCTCATAAATATAGGAAAACAGGCATACACACAAACTGTCTCACTCATACACACACCCACACATACATACTGTACACTTCCTACCAGGCCAGCTTTCAGCACTCTTCAGATCAAAGTGATATCTTAAGTCACAAAGAGCCTCCAGTGACGGTGTCAGTCACTCACTTACCAGGAAGCTGGACAGAGTTCTGATTCTGGTTGTGCTTTGAGTCAGGCTCCTTTTTCTTCTCCTTCTCATCCTCCCTGCTGGTTGTCCCTGCCACAGATCTTCGCACCTTGGGCCCAGGCGGACCACCCAGACCTTTCCTCTTGCTGCTGCTCAATGCTGAGCCGCCATCCAGGCCAACAGGCTCCTCTGTGGTTCGGAGGCGCTTGGAGCGCATACGAGAGTGGCTGCTGCTGTTGGAAGGGAGGAAGATCAAAGAGGATTGAAACTCAAACACCCTGAGTAATACTCATAAGCAATGAGAGCAAGTATGGAATTTTGTGACTTACGAGACAAGGGCATTTGGCTTTTGTAGCTGCCAAATATTTCTGGCCACATACATTAGGCCACTAGCCAATGGTGGCCACCATCTGAGCCACCAAGTCTTCATCATCAACACAATCTAATGCTTAGGATTTGTAACTGTTTCTAAATACATTTTCTTTCCTGATTACAAAATTAAATTAGCCTGTCTTTATTGACATTCAAAAAGTATTCTTATATTGATCATTTTATATGTTATAAATGTACTTTTAGTAGCAATCCTATTCCAGTACAGTACCCTTTATTAGCAGGTTTGGTCTTGCGCCGGCTCTGCAACCAGCTTTGCAGCTCGGGTGTTGAACTGGGAGTGGCATGTGTGTGGTCAAGAGGTGCAGAATCTTTTCCCAGCATCCAGTTAGGGTAGCGGTCAGGTTGGAAACGTTTAACAAAGGGTTCCATGGATATCTTCACCATGTCCCTGCTACATGTGCACTAGAGGAAAGAAAGAGAAGCAGGACAAAATAATCTTTCTGCTATGCGAAAACATGAAGACACCTTGCAGTGGTCACTATTAAGCCTAAATTACAATCCATTCTGTTCAGTTTGACATTGTATGGTCAAACTGTGGTGCACAGTTTTAAGGGAAAATTGAAGTGAATGTTACCTGTGTGGCCACTTTTCCATAGTCTATCCAGCGCAGAGTGGCAAAGTTGGTGGACTCCGCACAGTTGAAGCCATGATTAAAGCCTGCGTGATAGCCATAAGGGAAGGTGATCATGAACTCTCCAGCTTCCTGAGTAATCTAGGGATGGAGAAAAGACACAGGCAGAAATATTACTTCATAAGCATCTAGCAGAAAAATGATGAAACACTGAAGTGGAAAAGCTGTTTTCAGAAAGTTGGTAAATAAAAAGCAGTATAAATGGCAAGAAGGAGGACAGAGTCATATTTCACAGGGGGTGAGAGCCTACCTTATCAAAGGGAATGCCATACTTCTTCAGTATAGAAGGAGAGATTAGAGTCATCTTGTGACGAAGAAAAGCCTCACACCCCTTGAAGCTGTTGGGAAAGAAACCTGAAACAAACGCGCACATACACACCATTAACATAAAGTCAAAGTCAACAACAATATAAGACATACATGAAAAACACATCTGACAAAAAAGACAACTATGCAGTGTTTGTTAATATTTGTGGTTAAACTATCTTGAACCTTTACAGACGACAGTGAGATTCAGCTGAAAATTCGACAAGGAAAAGTTTTTTGCATTTTTACCTGAAAAAAACAAAACAATTTCACAGTCAAGACCTAAATTTCTGTCAACCAGCTAATTGATTAATCAAGCTTGATTGTAGATCATCTGCTCATCACTTTGTTAACTGGATTGCTGTTACAACTGAGCATATTCACTGTGAATTGGTGGTTATTCAATCAGCATTGCAGGCTTAGACCCATTAGCCTCATTTTACAAGAACTGTTTAAGGTCTTACCTATGTAGGCATGAATTAAGATTCTTCACTTGAAACACTTTAACATTTATTTAGTTGTAAACGTAATCATTTACACTATGGTTCATTTAGCCCACTGTTGCCTTATAGTATGGATTTTCCTAAAGTGGTTTGTCGATACATTAAGCATCTTTGTCCACTTTATGTCTCTACCAGTAGCACTTTTTACTTGTTTGTGTTCAGAGCTCATTAGCATTCTGCATCTTAAGCTGCGCCATTACCTCTCGTGCCCTCTCGTTGCCGAGTTTAATTTATGTGCTGTACTTTGTTGTTTAATGCAGACCTGCTTCGGTATGCTGCGATTGTTATTTAATAATCATTGAATTACTTCTCTCGCCTCTATTTAGACAGAGAATACAAAGAGAATATAAATGATCCATTCTTTTTACCTGTGGCCAGACGCTCCAGTCTCTTCCCGTGCTCAGGGGGGATGGCATACCTGTTACGAGACACCAGATAGATATTATTTTTGACTGTGTATGCAAATATTCTAAACATGTTTTGTGCATTATGCCTGGAATGTATCATACTCTGGTGGTTGCAGACTGCCATCAAGTGGTGGATAAATGAATTAATGCATGAAGGCTGATAAACCCTTTCCAGCACTGCACTATTGATAAACACATCAAGATTACAAGACACAGAAACACAGTAATCCCTTGTGGTAAATCTTTTTTCAAATTCACTGTTAAAACCCTCGAATAACTTGCCACTAGCTTTATTAATGCACAGGTTGATACTTTATCATTAAGAAGCTGGTAATTTGTCTGTGAAATAATAATAATGCATCTAAAATATGGAGCCTAGTTCTATCTCTGACAGGGACAAAATAACCATCACTAATTGCCGTTAAAAGAATCTTACTTTGACCTTATTCTGCATTTTCTTACATCACACTGCTGACGCAATCTGAATTTAAACTGTTCCCAAAGTTCCCGGTAGAGAAACCTCAGGAGCGTGACAGAATTCCCCCAAGGTTTGACAAGGCATTCCATTTGACTAGCACCATCCGCCCTCAGGTCTGTGGCATTTCTATCATCATATCACCTGTCAGCTTAACACAGCAGTGACAGACAGGGTGAGAGGGAGAGGCAACCTCAGGTAGAGGTGACACAGGGAGTTGGAGGGGATTGAGGAGAGGGGAGCGAGAGAGTTGAATCTTTAAGCCGCTCCCCCTCCAGGGACAAGATGTCAAAATAGCAGCAAGATGAAAGAGTGTATGTCAGTGTTTGAGTGTGTGTGGTGTGTGCCAGATGATAAGGGTATGGATGTGTGTGGGTACTTGCCGCATTAGGCTGTTCCTTGTGTGTGTGTGTGTGAGTGTGTGAGTGTGTGTGTGTGTGTGTGTGTGTGTGTGTGTGTGTGTGTGTGACTGTGTATACGTGTGTGACTGTGTATATGTGTGTCACTGTCTGGCTGTGACACTGATCCCTGTGGGGTTGCAGGGCTCACTGCTCTAATGAGCAGAACTCCCTCCAGGGCAAGAGGGAAAGAGAAATGGAACAAGCCAAGCTGACAAAGAAATAAAAAGCCAACTCCATTTTGATCTACCTGCATTCTTCACCTCTTCTTTCACGGTGTCATTATAACCAGAACCTCCTTAAAAAACAGCTCCTTTCCTATCAAAGAGCGTGTATGCTTTGACTAATACTAATTAGACCAGTGCAAGACACATTCTGCGACTGACTTGAACCATGTGCTCTAGTTGATACTGAATTTTTATGAAATTCAAACAAGACTGTTTGCGGACTTGAATGTACGTATTTTTTTTATTCTATCAACGTAACACTAAATTCAATTTTCTAAGTTGGTAAAAATGTGTAATCACATAATCGTACAGAAGAGGTCTCGGTCTCACAGAAAAAAAGAACCCCTTCACACTATATTTCAGAGCTGTGCTTTGTCATTAGGGCTGAGGCGAAAGAGTCTAGGGGACGGTTGCAACACAGACTGTTGCTCTTGCAATATGGATGTTGCAAACTGCTGCAAACTGTAGCCGCTAACTGGCACAGGAGCTTTGGACCACCAGAAGGAGGAGGTTTCGAGGAATATGCATCAGAGTCGGGCAAGGAGGCAACACAACTGGGCTCAGCCGCCTGTCAGTGGGCCCGACTAGAGTGGGAACAAACGACAGGGATCATATTTACTGTTAGTGGGGCGAGTTAACCCTTGATCAGGCAAGGAACTATATATGGTCACTTCCATGGACATCCAAAATGGTGTTGCTATGGGGCATAAATGACTGGACTGGACTAGAGTGGACTTTGATACATGCTATATTTGTTATTTATGTTATATATTGTGTTACATATAAAAATATCATTATATTTGTTATTTATGTTGTATTGGTACATAGATATGTGTATGTTATTAATGTTCCATAAAAAATGTTAAAATTAATGTTCCTTTAAGTCTATGTGTTTTTCTCATATTTTTTAAATATACACATTTTAGAAAATGTTTTTATTTCAATGAGTGCCTGATAAAGGGTTAATGTAACAGTAAGATACAGACACAGAATTCAAGTGTCATCAATGCACACAGCATAAAATTACAAGATTGGGACCATTTGACTGGCATAGAACTAGCAAGCTGGTTGTTTACAGTACTAATGGGTGTTATATTTTCTTATTTTTTGTTATAGTTTATAAAAAAAAATAACAGACATTATTTGATTGACTGGTTAAACTTCAATTTTACATTGACGCATGACAGCTTCCAAGAAATCTAACCATATGCTATAGTCCTTGGAGAATAACACAGCCCCGTAGAAATTTCACATCCACGGACGCCTCATCTAGTCTTTTCTGCTCCGCATGCTGTACCTTTTCTATTCTCACGAGTATTTTGACACGCCGAAGTACACTCAGTCACTTATTGCAGGTAACCACCTCATCAGTGTGACAATGTGCACTAAGGGAACCAAACCCCAAAGCTGTATGCAATACAATGGTTGGGTTAATCAAATGAAAGCTATGAGGATCTATGCGATTCACCATTTAAATCTACTTCACTCATGAGAAAGATCTAAATGGAGAGTGCAAAAGATATGGAATATATGGAATGAAAAGGACATCTGTAGATGTTTGCCACATTTACTGTGCTGTATGTTCTGCCTCATATTTCCTTAAGATGCCACACTGAACAACTGACGTGATCAGAAAGTGCCGCAATAGAATTAAAATGAATAGATCCTTAAATGAGAAAGATATTATGTCAATGTGCACCATGATCACAACACTGAAGCAGCTAAATTCAGCAAATGATAGATTAAATACTGTTGCATCACTCCAACTGCCTGCACACCGACTTAACTACAAAACTAATGATTTTATTCAATTTGATTTGACGTGATGCTTGCCATTTAAAAAATTCTAGCTCTGTTATGACAGCACAAACTTTAAAAAGGTTAAATAGTCAGGGTAATGAGAAAAAAGCCAGAAGGCCTACTTTCATTCTAGTCCCTTGGGAAGGGAAGACAAAAAAAAATTCCACAGGGTGACACCTCCATTAATTCCAGTTTAGCTGTACTTAACTTGCAGTGTTGGAGCAATTAAGGGTATCTATGGCAACAAGCATCATTGGAACCCACAGAAAAGTAAGACGATTTGAACATAAAAATAAGTAAAGTAAGTCCATATCTAGTCCTGCTACCTCACAAATACTTAAAGAAAGCAGAGTTGCAATTTAGAATTATTTTCATTGCTGGTAAATCTGTTGATTATTCTTCAGGTTAATCAATTAGTGGTTTGGTCCACTGCACCCGCGACCCGGCCCCGGATAAGTGGAAGAAGAGATGTTTTGTCCACAAGCCAAATATCTTCAATTGAATGTGATAGAAGAGTAAATAAATCAGAAAATAAATCACATCTAAGAATGAGAAATCCGAGTTTACCTTTTTTGATGAATCCACTATCACTATATTTGGGATTCATTATTAACAACTAGTTGACTGAACACTGAAACTCCATAATGGAGATAAAACAGTACATTTTCACTGTTATATGGAGGTGTTCATTCAACAATGTGGTTACTTTTACGGTTGTTTTCGTGGTGCAGTAACAAATGACATTATGTCGCACAATTTTTGCGTCATTCTGTGTTTATCCCCCGTCCCACACTAACCAGGACTTGGGCTCTCCAAAGTGGAGGTAGTTGATGCTGTATAGATCCATATCTTCAGTGTGCCAGGAAAAGGTTGTCTTCCACATGCCAAAGTAGAGATATGGAGTGTTAACCCCCTGGATGGATACACCGCAGTCCTCCTCGATAACGTCCAAGATAGAGTTCAGGTGTCCAATGTTCCACTCTTCCACATCCTAGAACATTAGAAACAGCAGTGAGATGAGATTAGGGATGTCCAAAATCAATCCTGCAGATTGGTAATCTGGTTCAGGATGGCATTTTTTAATCCAATCAGTATCAGCTATATAAAACTATAATTTAACTGACTGTACTCCCAGTTGGCCAGTTGTTAAATCTCCCACTCTCTGCCAAAAACTAGGACCATTACCTAACAAGAGGCACTGTACACAAGTAAAAGGTGAAGCAAAAAAAAAAATCTGTACTTTGAAAAAATTATATTTAGAGAGTGGGAGCAGTGAGCAATGCAAGCAGTGCCACGTTGAGGTGAATACAGTCACGCTGCTTCTACAGTCACAGTCACGCTGCTTCTATTAAGTGACAAAGTTAAGTGTACTGAGCCTCTATAGTGTTGCAGCTTAGAAAGGTTGGTTGGGTTTGAAAACTGGATTTGAACTTCAGTGCCCTAATTTCTTTAAGCAGGGTATGCAAGGATGTTCCACACCGACACTCATCTTTTTACAGCAACTACGCAACACACACAGAACGCTTAACAACCAACGAAAAGCTGCGATGAAGGCTACATTTTACCATCAAAATATCTAAAGCTAGCTTTTCTGATTTTTGTGTAACCTAGGTCTACTTTGGGAAGAGTGCACTCCAAACCTTATATGAAGGACAATTGCTGAATTACAGATCGGACATCGGTGACACAATTAGAGTTGCTTTGTGTAAAATCTTTATTAATTAACTTGTTCTGATGGTGTACGTTTCTTTTGTAGTTACATGGAACAATTCCAGTGTTAGTGTGGTGTACATGTTGCTTTCAGTCCATTTGTGTGTCCTCACACTGGATTTGGAGGAGCTTAAAATCACTCAGAGTAGAATTGGGGGCACAAAAAACAGATTAATATGTTTTATTTTAGTTTTTATTTTCATTGCAAAAATCCAATCTAAAGCCAAATTTAGCCAGCCAAAATAACAAGGTGAACTAAGTTTATGTAAAATCCACCAAAGTGATTTCCACTATCATGTCTCCTCCTGGGAGAGCAAATACTTTTTAAAAAAAGGGCCTCTAAAGAAATGAACGAAAGCAAAACAAACACCATATGGGCACTGAAAAACAGGCTGCTAAAATAAACACATGTATAAAAATAAGGGAATGCAGACAGAAAGAAAGCAACAAAAGCAGGGGAAAAGTAATCTACCTCATCATAAAGGCTGCCACTGACATCAGCACCATAGATGGGTGAAACAAAGGTGAGGTTCTTCCAGTATTTCCTCTCAAGGTCTTCGTAATTCAGGTAGCGAGGTGTACAGTACCTTTAGAAGAGAAAACCATTAGATTCAGTGGTGTGAAAAGCCCTTTGTAATCAAAGAATGAAGACTTTTTAAGTACAAAATGACTATCAGCTATACTTTATAGCCTAAGCAAATATTGCTCTTGAACTTCTTAAATGCCCATTCAACTCAGGGAAATATTTGCTCTGGAAAACCACACATTAATGAAGGTCTTGTAGATATTTTCCTGTATGCTAAAATTATATTGGTTTAACATTGTTAAATAGTGTAATACATCAGTCATGTACCCTGTGGACCACAAAAACTAGATTCCTGCTTCTCTGCTCTGTAAAAGAATCAATCAGGCACTGAAAACAATTAAATGACTCCATAGTACTCACATGTCACTGTTAGCTAATCGCCTGAACTCCTGCACACTAAGAGGCTTCTTCTGGATGTTATATTGAGTGAAGAGCCCTGATTGACCCGCCACCATTTGCTGGATTGGAGCATCAATCATCAGATCATCAATGTCATCATAGGTACGACGGGGCTTCCAGCCTTTAGGAGGAATCACCTGAGGGACAAACGGAGGAGGAAATGACTGCTGTTGAATATAAAGCAGGAATAGAGTCACTTTGCACAATAAAACATTTCATCATTGGGAATAAGCATTAGTTAACCTGCCATGTTCAAAAAGGCTACTAGCTGATTATTTTTTTATTTATATTCAATCACTGTGATCCTGAACATCCTGTCAAAGCTGAAATGCTACCTACCTTAGCCAGCCCTGCACGGTGTGCACCCTGAGACTCCATGTAAACCAGGTACTGGTTGAAGTCCTTGAACTCTTCCATGGTGGGCCTGAAGGTCATAATCTTGCAGGAGGGGTTTGCAGGGGTGAACACCTCTGCTCCCGCCATCCTGCCGCCTCACCAGATGTGACCTGGGGGGAAAACAAAAACACCAACATATTAAGGCTGGGCGATGTGGACCAATAGTCATATCCCGATATATTTAGGCTGACTATCGATATACGATATATATCCCGATATTTTTATTGCAGAGTGAGAGCAAATGTTCAGTCAAAGTCAAAACCAAATATGACGTGGGTGGGAATTTCGTCATTTCAGGGCAAGGCCATTTGGCCTTCACTTTTTTTTTTTTTCAGGGGCACAAAGACCACTAAGTAAAATTTGTTGATTTACCTTTCAGGCTGATACCATAACATCCTAATTTACAATAAGACATGGATTTTGTATTAAAACATTTTATAAATACCAATATCAAGTTAATGTCACATCAGAAAACAGTTTTTTAAGTAGGGTTAGGGTGAGGTGAGTTTTGTGACACTACACTGAATATTGTTGTTGTTATTAAATATTTCTCCCAATAGAAATTCCCCAAAATTATGGCAAAGCACATAACAAAGCACATAACAAAAAAATTGCAGAATAACCAGCAGGAGACCACTAATGTGTGGAATGATTTTGGTGACACTACACTCTGAATAATAGTGAAGATTGAATATTTTCTGTAGTTTCTCTTTTCGGTGTTGCACTTTGTAGACGGTCCCCGCGCCCTCGTCTCCCAGACGGCTGACCATAGAGACCAGAGTTAATGTCCAGCCGCTCGTTTTAATGAAAATACGGTTGTAGCTCGTTGTCTTCCTTACTACGGTAGGAAAGAGCTGTTGTTTGTGTGTTAACAAGGTTTCACTTATGAGCTATTGATCCGGGAAGTTCGAATCTGTGAATATATTTCCAACTTTACCGGACTAAATCCTACCAATTAAGTCAGTTACGTATCATATCAAAACCGGCTGAGCTCGCTTGCGCGCCTGTGCTGTAAGTTTCGTTCTTCTGTTCTGAGATGCTGCTGCTGTTTGAGAGGCTTTCACGTGAGATCATCGTGATGATGAGGCTCCACCTGTGCGAACCGCGGACTCACTGAAGTTACTGTGAGTGACTACTTTCCCCCCGGTTTGCTGTAATTCAAGACAAGCCCGCTACGCTGACCGGGCCAGGGGCACAGAGGCCACTGTGGCCGTTCGATGAGTTTTTTTCACGGGGCATCAAGGCTAAAGTGCGGGCCATGATTTTCCCAGCAAGTTGTTTGTTGAAGAGTGCCGGAGTGTCTGTTCCAGCCCCTCCCCTCTCTGTGCATGAAAGAGGAGGGGCGCGGGGAGCAGTGCAGAGAGCTCCGGGTCAGCGGCTTGCCTGGAGCGAGGATCACAGCGCAAATTTGAACTAGCCTATATCGATATATGCGATAGGGTCTAATGCCATATCACATTTAAAAATATATCGATATATATTTTATATCGATATATCGCCCAACCCTACAACATATTTCATAATTGGTATTTAATTGCAAAGGTGACAGAACATAGATCTGATAAAACTGTATTGATCATGTTGTTAACTATGTGGAGGAAGATAAATAATGTGTACTCGAGCCGGAATGATACTCGAATTTTGGGGCAGATGCCAATACTGATATGAGGGAGCACAAAATCCCAATATCGATATATCGGCTGATATTCTCAATATATAGAATATCTACTGTATATGTACAAAACATATACATTAACACACATCTCTTGGCAATGATCCCTTAAATGTGGTTGTTAAACAGCAGGATATTATCAGTCCAACAATAAACTTTATTTAGCAAAATGACATCAGGGTTTTGAAACATTAAACCTCATTTGGAATTGAATAATCATAATTTACCCCAAACATCTTTTTTTCCTACAAAAATCAGACATCATATGCGTTGATACCAAAATACCTGTGAAAGGCCATTATCAGCCGATAATATTTGATAACAACATTCATAACTAATAATAATACATTTCATTTAAACAGATCTATAGCTTCATGATACTCAAAGACACTTTACAAAACAACATTAGAAAAGGAAACCAAAACATTGAAAACATAAACAAGCAGTTCTAAACAGGTGGAGTTGATGAGTGATTTAAATGTGGACAGAAAGGTTTAAACCTAATCTGCTAAATCCGTTTTAAAAGGTATAATGTCCCCTATTCAGATGGTGAATAGAGGTTTTAGATACTGTAATAGACTTAAAAGTCTGGCCAAAGGAAAACGTGTGAAAAGTAATAAATATTGGTTTGTTTGAACTCTGTTAGTTAGCTTAGCCCCCCAGTTGTTTTTGGTTGTTGAGTGTATTATGACAGAATTAAATCCAAACAAATAACAAGATCACTACTTTTTATCAGTTAGTTCGCCTTTTTTGCACCTGTTGCAGTGAAACGTTCAGTGTTGCACTGAATCAATACTATTTAAAACTAGTGCAAATTTGACATATTTTATACAAGTGTTTATATTTATTTTCTCTTTGCCTATATTTCTAATTTCTCGTTATGCATGTTATTTTAAACATGACCAAATCGGTGCCAATAAAATGAATTCACAGGTGTGTAAGTCAACCTGAAAGGGATTAGCTTTGTGTGCTGGTGACAGGTTCACCACCAGATGGAGGTAGAGATTCAACAAATGTCGATTTGATCCTTTGATCCTTGCTGATGCCAACAACCCTTTTCAGATTTTTGTCCCATCCACCCATCCCACTCCCAACTCTGACTTTAGTGGCTGCATTCAGACAAAGGATCATTTACCCCGAGTTAACCTATTCTAATATCCAGTTTTGTATTTCTTTACACCGCGATTTAAGTGAACACCAATGGCGTGCGACCCGGTTATGTAACAGGCATTTGCAGGCTGAACAAGTTATTTAAAAAAAGAAACCAGCCACAGTGTTTAGACACTAAATATTTGAAGCCTGACTCTTTGTTCGAATATTTAAATTAACATTTCAAAACGTGGGTAACCTTAGTGGGGCAAACTCGGCCTAATATTTTATTAAAAACAAACCTGTTTAAAACATTTTTTAAAACCCTCAAATAAATCTCGGCTGAATTATAGTTTCGCTTATAACACAACCTGAGTGTCTGTAGCTTGGCACATCTTTGTTGTCTGCCCAGCCAGCTAACTAGCCAACTAGCCTACGTTTTGTTTTGATGCAAAGTAATGGCTGCACAGTTAGCGCGGCTTGCTAGCTCAGCCGATAAGCTAACACATATTCAGATAGTGGACTCAGTCGGCGCTCTTTAACTCGAATCTGATATGTGTTCATGGTGCCGGTCTCAAAAACACTCTGAGGATAGCAGTTAGGACGAGGAAGGCATTGCTAATAATGAAGCTAACCTAGCTAGCTACCACATTAGCTAACTTCTTTCATGCACGAGTCAATGGGGTTTAAATGTCCCTCGCAAGGTGGCTATAGATAGGCCCGTGGCTACTTCGCTGTGTGACTTTGTGTGGCATAGATGATACAGTGTGTTGTGTATCTAGTGTATATGTTCAGTACCGATATCCCACAAGTTTAGCAGTAGATAGACGAACAATGACAAAGCACACGGTGCGAGATGCACACTGGCACGGGCGCGTGCCAACTTCTCTGGCTGGCAGAGCTAACGGTTAGCTGTTGATAGCTTTGGCTAATTCTGCACAAGATTCATAAAATTCACACTGCTGTGTGATAAACCGGCACAACACTAAGCTACCGTGCACAATTTCAGACGGTATACCGCGTGTGGTTTCCGTGAAAGTGTACAACGTGAGTGCTTTTACCTTGATAGAGAAAGACGGGTTCGTGTTGTTGTTTATCCCCTTCCTTGTTCGTCCAGCTGATTCACATGACAGCTGCTGGCTGCTGCTACTACCGCCGCGATCGTGAGTCGGGGCCGCGTCCTGTACTGTTTCCACTTCAGCTCCTGTGTGTCAACGTGCTAACAGGCTCGGCCGTGGACAGAGGCGGGCTGTGGGGCAGACCTTATCCAGGCACTGTGAGATCTGCGGGTCAGCAGCAGAGCCGAGGGACTGGAACGCAGCCAGTGCTGGTTGAAAGTGCACCTGCATCTCCAGCATGTACACTAACTGTTTAAACCAAACACATCCTGTAAAGGTTTTATGTCTCTGTCTTATCAGTTTTATACTCTGATCCGGAGGAGAAGTTATTGCATGTTGATTTTCAGTCAAATCAATCAAACTTTATTCATAAAACACATTTCAAACAAATCACAGTGCAATTCAAGCTAACTGAATGAAGAACGTGGCTTAAAAACGAGTTTAGAGACTAATAAACACCAATTGCAAGTAACTGAATTGTTAACGAGCACTACAGATTATAATACTAACATACTAACATTACATACATTACATTACTATACTAAGATTGACTGACTTTTTGCCATGACTATTATCCGATCTAATTTTTTAGCTGTTTAATGAGTATAAAAATAATCACCCTTTTCTGTGTGTTTGTTTGTTTGTTTATTTTGTTTGTTTGTTTGTTTGTTTGCATCCAATTGCAGATCAAATTTAATGATTCAAAAGTGTGCTATGTTGGCTCTGGTTCTGTGGAGGACTGAGGATTGAAAATCAAAAATAAATAAATAGTTGTCTCTATAAATACATTAATATGCACAAAAAGTAAAGCTGAAACAGAAACGTGGAAACACAAAGTACCCAAAATTATACATAAGTACCGTACTTAAGTAAATGTTATTAGTAATATTACATCACTGCAAATAACTAACAAGTAGTGGCACCACTTGCTAAGGTACACTTTATAAATTGTAAATAAATCTGGTGCCTACATTACCCACAATGCAACTCAGCTGCTGAGTGACATCTGGCAGTTTATCCGATTAATGCAGCTTCCTCTGAAGTCACAAAATGTTTTATTCTACTTCTACTTAAATATAGTAGGCTAACTGATTCACTGACAGTTGTGAAAATCAACTTACAACTTAAATACCCTTTTATTTAGAAGTAAGTGGTACCCAAATATTCCAATTTATAATTTATATATGTAGCTGTATAACGTGCAGTATGTAACTACCACTGTATTTATTACAATAAAACACTGTTATTAACTGTGGATGTAAAATATTCAGTCTTAAGTGCTTACGTATCTATGTCTGTTTTATTGTTAGCTATTGCATGAGTTACATTATGGTTAGATGTAATGCCTACATGTATTGCCCTTTTCAAATAATCGGATTAATAAATAAATAAGAAAAAGGAACAATTGAAGACTTAAGTGGGCGGAAAGCTGAACATCTAATGTGCAGTTTGAACAAAACAGTGACATGGCACAGTGATAACCCAATGAACCGCTGACTAAATGTAGATAAAGCCAGTTACTGTTGTTGGCACATTTAATAAAGCACAAGGGGAAAAGCAGCCCAATAAAAACAACTTAAGTAAATTTTATATTTATATGCAGGTGTGACATATCAGAATACAGCAGCATAGAGCATAACAATGATAAAATGGTGTATTATTGTAATGTGTGTGTGTCTATGTGTGTGTCTGTGTGTGATGAGGCAGCTGCTGAGGAGTGGCTCTGGTGGCTGCAGTGACACTCTGCTAACTGGGAGGGTCGCTAAATGACTCTCTGCAAACATGGCTGCCCAGGATGAACTCAGTAAGTTTCTCTCTGCGCTATTTGTGTTTAATATCTCCTAAAAATGTCGCGCCGGTGTCCGCTAAAAACCTACAGGACAACGGACCTGCTTAATTCTAACGACTGCGATGTTTTTACAGTCACGGCGAAGCTCGGTTCTTTAAAAAAAAACTGGGACACGAACGGGAGCTAGCTGCTCTGCTACACTGCTAGCTAGAATGCTAACGTCAGGCAGGAGGAGGCCGTTTGCCCAGTCATGGTCAAAATGAAACTATCACGCAGGCTGTTAATATATCTTCATCAGTCACACATTTAAAGTGTGGATTCAAAACCTCAATATGTAGGGCATCCGTGATTAATTGCGCGTGGTGTCACTGGTTGGGAGAAGCCGGTGGCGTGTTATAGAAATACGTTGGTAGTCTGTCAGTGGTGGTAGCTAGCTGGTTTGTGAGCCATGCCGAGAGAAAGAAGGCAGGGCTGGGTGATGGTTGCACCAACACAGCAGCTGGCAGGGCGAGTTATTAGCCAAAACTGGAGCAACATGCATGAGGGACTGTCTGTTTTTAGTTCACAGTGTTTTGTTTTGAAGGTCGCACAGGCTGCTTCCCCCTTCTGGATGCACACACCCAATTGGAAAATGGTTGCACTTTCATAACTGAACGGAAAGCTATTGGCAAATTAATTCTAGCAGATGTATTGCCTTCTGTAGATGCGTCTAATTTCAGTACATAAACTACTAGAACATGAGATGTAAGAGGTTTATCAAGGTGTTCAATGTGTTTTTTTGTGTTTTGTTTTTTTGTTTGACAGATCAGCTGGAGCGTGTGTTCCTCCGCCTGGGTCATGCAGAAACAGATGAGCAGCTACAGGACATTATCTCCAAGTTCTTACCCCCTGTGCTCCTCAAACTCTCCAGTGTTCAGGAGGGTGTGCGGAAGAAAGTAAGAGGGGTGTTGCCTATCTCTGTGCCTGAAGAGATTACTATGACACTTGAGTCTGTGCTCTGTAGCTACACCTGTGAAGATATTACAGCCTAATGCTTTCAGCAGATCCTTCGCCTCAAATATTTGCTTATTTTTAACCAAATGTTTAATATAAACCCATATAACTTCACATGTGTATATACAGAGTCACCTTTTGCTAATGTAAATATGCTCTTATGGAGCTTGGATATTTTCTATTTTGCCAGTGAGTGTCAGTGATAGATTTGCTGGTTATGCATTAATTTTAATCAAACCACCAAATTACTTGCCTCCTCTCCTAGGTAATGGAGTTGTTGGTCCACCTGAACAAGAGGATAAAAAGCCGACCCAAGATTCAGTTACCAGTAGAAACTTTGCTGGTACAGTACCAGGACCCTGCAGCCGCCTCCTTTGTGACGGTAAGAATTAAATTTGACAGGTTTAGTCTTATAATGCTTGACTGGTAATCCGATCGGGGTGTGGAGCGATTTCAAAATGATTAAGGTTCATTCAAGCCCTAATGGGTGGCAATTGTCCACCAGCCGGAGGGTCGGTGGTTCGAATCCTGGCCCTTGCTTTGTCCATGTCTTCCATCAGTGTGTGAGTGTGTATCAATGGTTATCACTCCTGAGGAGCAAGTGGTGCCTTGCATGGTAGCCTCTGCCACCAGTGTATAGATGTGTCTGTGAATGGGTGAATTCTGAATTGTCTTGTAAAGCTAAAATCAGATAAGTGCTATTTATATACAGGCCATTTATCATTCTATTTTAGGTTACTTATTGAGGTCGGTTGTCACTGATGTTTATTATATACAGGTGCAGCAATACTAATTGAATCTTGATTTTTATTTGTTTTAAGTCCATTGTTTGAGACAGGTGTGGTAATAATTTCTGTATTTTGTAGAATTTCACAATCATCTACATCAAAATGGGCTACCCACGTCTTGAGGTGGGGAAGCAGTGTGAGCTAGCCCCCACCCTTCTCACTGCCATGGAAGGCAAGCCCCAACCACAGCAGGACAGGTGAGGGGGACACATACACTCACACACCTTCTGATGCTCAATGATATTTACTATTATCGCAATACCCAGATAAAAGTATGGTTTGTTTTTTTTTGACACAATTGACGCGCCTATAAAGTTGAGCACAGATACTACCTCTGTCCTTTGAACATGATGTTGACCCTTTCAGTTCATTGTTGGACTCTGGAGTTCACTTCACTCTCTCTGTCTTCTCTCAGCCTGATGCATCTACTGATTCCGACTCTTTACCACATGAAGTACCCTGCAGACACCTCCAAGAATGCTACTCCATTTAACCTAACTGAGAGGCCAAAGACCGTGCAGCTGCTGCAGGAGTTCATGTTAGATGTTTTACTGATGCCTTACGGGTGAGGTCCTGCTGTGTGCTGAGGTTATAGTGTGGCCTTGCTCCAGTGAAATCAGTTTATTAGTTCGCGCAAAAGCATTTTAGCTTTTAAACTAGAATTTTTTTTTTTCTTCGGCTCCCCTAGGTTTGTGCTAAACGAATCCCCGACTCGTCCCGCTCCCTCCTCCTCCCAGGGAGGTTCTGCAGATGGGACAGTTGCTGCGGGTGGCCAGGGTCTCCCCCAGCCTCCCCCAGGAATGAGTGTCTATGCTGCCAAGAGGGTGATTGGAGAGGCTCAGTGGAGCGCTGAGCAACTAGAGCAGGTACGATAACTGAAGCTGGAGGATCAGTAGTGGTCATGATTTTGTCAGGTCAGGTGGTTTACAGGTTTGTGTATACTTACTGGATAACGCTAGAGTCTATCCCATAAGCTATTCTCCTTAAATTCAAGATATATCAAAAATGTAACACAGTTTTTGGACAAGGCAAGTTTAATTGTGAGGCCTGTATTTTAAAGGCTGTTAACAGATTTTTAGGGTATATGTAGGTGTTGTACACATTGTATTGTGTTTGATTATCAGCTAATCAGCTTCCCTTTCTTGTGTATGCCGTATCAACAGTGTAAACTGGGCATAGTGAAGTTCATTGAGGCAAAGCAAGTCCCAGAGGTGGAGACAGTGGTGCATCTGGTGGTGGCTTCAAGTGACACCCGACACAGTGTGGCCACTGCAGCTGATCTGGAGTTGAGGAGCAAACAGAGGTAGGTGAAGGAGCTTCAATCATCTCTGGTTGATATGTTCTGATGAATTATCAAGTTGTCTACTCTGTAATCTTTCCTTGAACTTGGTAAACCACACAAGGAATTACTAAATTACTACACATTTTTAAACCTATTAAAATCATTCATCTCTGATTGATTCTTTGCCAGTTGTTGCTAACACTTACTTAAGACTGTGGCTGATATCTATTTAAATCAGAAAGAAATGCTTAGAGTATAAACTTCAATTCACATATATGTTAATTTACTTGTTTCATCACCTCCTTTCAGCATCATCGATTGGAACAATCCTCTAATTATCAACAAGATGTACAAGGTGTATCTGGGGGATGTTCCTCTTAAAACAAAGGTTTGTGAACTCACTCATTTGATTTTCACACTTAATCAAAGAGTTTTCATATCTTTATATAAATAGATGGATAAATAAATAACATTGTTTTGCATGCGCACCCAGGGTGGCAATATGAAGCAAGAGCTGAAACATGAGCCAGTAAGCACAAGAGTCAAACTGAAGATCCTGCCACATCTTCTGCGGTCACGACTAGCTGCAGAGTGCTTTCCAGCTAATATCCAGGTAAGCTTTTTGCGTGATGTTTGTAGGTGAATTTGCGTATTTTCAATTTTCATGGCTTAAATTTTTAAAAAACAAGTTGGAGTAAGTGTCATTAGGCAGTGTATGTTCAATCATTTATCTCTTCCACAGGTTGTCTATGACGGTCTGTTTGGAGCCAACACCAACAACAAATTGCTGTCTCTCACCTTGCAGTTTGTCCATCACATCTGTATGGTGTAAGCAAAGTGTACTTTTTCCTTTTGTGGATTTAGCCATTTTAAATTTCTGTGTTGTTGTTATTTTGATTTAATTTGGGCTCTTTATGTTTTCCAGATGTCCTGACACTAATAAACCGTTGGGACTAATGCTGCTTAATGGTCTTACCAAGCTAATCAATGAATACAAGGAGGTAAAACTACTAATGGCAACACACATTTAAACTGCAACCCAGTCATTATTATGACTAATACCTTCTCAATATTTGTCCTTGCAGGATCCTAAGTTGCTATGTGTTGCCTACTCTGCTGTTGGAAAGCTGTCAAGGTAAAATAAAATGCCTCTCATTTCCCTTTAAACACTTCCAGCTTGGTGTGGAATTTTAGAAATGAATACTATTCTACCTTTATATCCTCTCCTCCAGCCGCATGCCACAGCTCTTCACAAAGGATATTGCACTTGTACAGCAGTTTTTTGAGTCCATGTGCAAGGTAGGTAAAATAGCTCTAGAAAAAAGGACATTACATTCACATGAAACTTGGCAGCACACAACACTATATTAAAAGTAAACCAACAGTACTAGTTTATTGTATAATCTTTTTCTAAGCCTATAAGAGACCACAGCGGTGCATCTGATATTGTCATTTCCATAATTCTGCATCTTCTTCAGGAGGAAGCGGATGTCCGTCTTGCCATCCAAGAAGCTTTGTCTATGATGGTTGGAGCTTATGCCAACCTACAGGGGGCACTGCTGAACTTGATGGAGGCCCTGGTGGCTGCATACATTGGAAAGGTGAGTGTACACAGGCAAAATGTATGTTGGATTTTGAATTTAAAAATCATTAATGTTGACGAAATTGATAACTAGGCATGAGGCAAATTAAACACTCTTGATCTTCTTTTTTTTTTTTTTGTGCAGCCGGAGGTGCAAGTTCGTCAGGTGGCCATGAAGTTTGCCAGCACAGTGTTTGCTCCTGATCACGTGCCATCAAGATACCTGCTGCTTCTGGCAGCTGGTGATCCGTAAGTCCCAAAACACAAATACTTTAACATAATGGTAAACGGATTGCAGCATCAATATACCATCAGCATTTTTTGAATCTTGAAAGCACAGCATTTCAAAACTAAGAAACTGAAATCAGGGTGTTAATGGTTTATGTTCCTAAGTCGCAGAAGCGAAAATGAGATTGTTTCTTATGTTTTAGGAGGGAGGAAGTGTCTGGGGAGGCCCAGAAAGCTCTGAGAGCTTTTTCTACCAAGAGCTCGGAGAAGGAAGGACCAAAGCCAATGCCATCATTTCCTGACATGGTGGCCTATGTCCAAGAGAAGGTGAGGCTCAGTCTATATTTGTCATCATCTTGGAGGTGATACACCCAGATTACAGGGGGGCCATTTTTTGGGGTGAAAGAAATAATGACTCTCATTGCATATTGGTCATGTTGTTATCAGGCAGCTCAGAGGATCAAGACTCCAGCTAAGTACATTGTTGGAACCTCCACTATTCCTTTCAACCCATCTGCATTTGGGGAGGTAAATATTAATCTGAGACATGGATGATATTCACTTTTTATTTCACTGCAGGCACCTAATTTTTATGTTCCATTGTCTCCAGATTGTGCTCTATCTGAGGATGTGTTTGGCCTACAGCGCTGGGGCCACGCCTATGTCCGCACGCCTGACAGACATGCAGGATGATGCACCAGCCATCGGCCGCTATATCCACACACTGCTGACCTCTGAGCATCAGTCTTCAGTATCAAAGGGTTCTGAGGCTAATCCTGTTCATGTGTACATGGATCTACTGCAGCAGCTGCTGTCTGCTGTCGGGGGTGAGAGACGTTAACCTTGCCCTATCCTTAAGGCCATTCTATTAAATTACAGAATTAAATCAGGTCTACTTATTTAGTATGGGCTTCTTGGTGATAATTACATATAGCTTGTGTTTATGGCTCTGAGTCACGATTGTGACTTCACTTCAGTTCAATGAAGTGGTACAGTAAAAGCAAGGGTGTCATTGTTTATTGAACACATTAAAAGTAATGTATGTAAAGTGTTGTGGAGTTTATTGTGATCATAATTGTGGTAATATGTATGTTCTAAACAGGAATCCCAGTTATGTACTGTCTGCTAGAGGTGGTGTCTGTCTGCCCAGAGAAACTGGCCCCAAGATATGTTGATAAAATTGACTGGATTAAAGTGAGTATTGTATCTATTTATGTGTTTAATTAGATGTTGGATGGAGGCAACTGTCTGTCGTCTTTTATTGTGCTCAAATTAGAGATGAATATCGGAACCACTAAACTATTAGCCCCATCATTTAGCATCCTATGATATTGGAGCCTAATTCTCAAATCACAGCTGTTTCTCTCCTCTCCAGAGTCTGATGAACACAAATAAGGAGGACATGAGGGAGCTCGCAGCCCAGCTGTACGCTTTGGTGATTTCCACCATGACTGGCAACGAGCTGCAGATGGCTGTTCACAACCTGGTCAAAATCACCAAAGACAACCATGTAAGCCTCTTTGTCTCTATGGAGTTTTTTGTACTTTCAAAGTGTGCTTTTTTCCCTTGAGTAAATGTTTGTTGGTTTTGTTGAACCACAGAGTCCTGAGACTCAGCATGGCGCCATCTTGGCTCTCGGCTACATGGTGGGAAGATACATGAGCAGGAAGAAAGCTCTCACCTTGAGTGACTCGACGCACAACATGGAGCAGCCAATGAGCATCACTTCCCAAGAAGATGATGAACTTGTTGCCATGGCCACCAAGACAATTGGTATGTAATTATTTTGGTTTCATCATTGGCTCCGTTTATTGACTCTAGTAGGTTTAGAGAACAATAAATTGGTGTTAAGTTTCTATTTATTTCCCTGGATTCTGAGAAGGAGACATAAAGGGAATTGCTAATCTTCTTCCCATTACAAAACATTTTTCCTTTTTTTTTGCCATTAAACTTTTTATGTCAACACAAATGATTTCATCTACTCATTATGGGTTTATCAACCTGTATGTGTTTCCATCTAGGTTCCTTCCTAGACAGCAGTAGTGCACTGCTGGCTGTAGCAGCATGCACAGCTCTAGGAGAAATTGGGCGGAACGGCCCCCTGCTTATACCTTCAGAGGGGGATGGCTTCACCAAACTGTCAGCTGTAGAAAACCTGCTGGCTCGCATCCCCTCTGGCAAGGAAAGCACAAAGGTAACCTGGGACTCAACAAAAGGAAGCACTTGCTATGATATTTCATTTGTGATGATACTATACTCCATTCCTTCTCTATGTACTAATGGCAACTCAGATCTTCAACTAAAATATTTGCAACTTGCATCAAATTGTTTATTTCTGCCTCCTCCAGATGAAGGAGCGATCAATCCAAACATTGGGTTACCTGCCTGTGGGAGATGGAGACTTCCCCCATCAGAAGAAGCTGCTGCAGGGTCTCATGGATTCTGTAGAGGTATGAAACATGACTGACGGATGGTAGCAATGCAGGGCTTCAAACAGACAGCAAAAGCAGTCAGAACTAACAAATTATTTGGGCTTGTTAGAGTTAGTAAGAACAAGCTACCCGAGTAAAAGCTGTAAAATGATGTGTGTATGTTCCCTGAAACACAAGCAGTCTTTTAAAAAACTATTGTTAGGGAACAAGGCAACTTGTTTTGCAGATTTCTTCATATCTTTGATCTAGTCTCTGTTAAGTTTTCTGTGAGGCTCAGTAGTAGAAAAATCTCATCTCATGTCTTTAGGCCAAGCAGGTGGAGCTGCAGTTTACAGTTGGAGAGGCTATAACTAGTGCTGCAGTGGGCACCAGCTCAGGAGCTGCCAGAGACCCGTGGACCTGCACTGAGGACCAGTACAGCCCACCACAAAGTACGTACTTTCAGTTGTCCTGTAGTATTCGAAATGCCCTTCAGACAGTTGATGTACATGTTTGTTCATGTACAAAAATTAATTACTCAAATGATAATGCATATCTGATTTTTGTTTAGTATGTTTTGAGGCTGACTGTCCGCATTGCAGTCATCAAGTGGTCAGATTTGTCAGACTATTTCTTGCATGATGACAGTGATTGTCACATTAAAATGTTTGCTGATGAAAAACACCTTCTGTCTTTACTAGCTGTCAGATATTACTTTTCCTCATTGTACATTTACATACAATAGTTAATTTTTATCTAAACCTCAGATGCTCCCTCAGCAAAACTAGACATGTGAATTTTTGTCCTTCCGTTCTCCTCCTTTCTGTGCTAGATGTGAAAAACAACGATGTAGTTCCATGGGTCCTGAAGTCCGTCCTGTCCAAGTACATACCCAGTCAGAACCCCCACGTCCGACAGGCATCCTGCATATGGCTGCTTTCCCTGGTCAAGAAACTCAGCCAACACAAGGAAATCACGGTCGGTCTCTTGTGCAACAACATACGTCTGAATCTAAAGACAAATTGGTTTCACAGTTTTATTGCAGTGTATACTATTATATATTATCTTTGACATTAAATTACATTAATAAATACAAGGGTGTCACGATTTTGAATTTAAATCGAAATCGACTGAAATTAAGTCACAATCTCGAACTTCGAATTAAAAAGTGGAGTAGTCGATGCTACAGCCAGCCAAACGATAGCACAGTGTTAAACCATTCCTATTCGGCTCGCTGACCGTGGTCGGAAAGCACAGGGGAGATGATTTCCTCCAGGGCCCAAGTTTATATTTACCTTCGGGATGAACCCTCTTTCACGCGTTAAGCTGGTTGGGAAATAATACCAGGGAGCTTTGCTGTATCTTGAGGAGCTGTCGCCTTTATTCACAGCCATCTGCAGCCTATATTGTACATTTAATTGCTCTCGCCACTACTGCCACTCCTTTCGCTTCTCCTTCCTCTCCCATTCATTCACTGTCTGCACGTACACACGCTCCCTCACTCTCGCTCGCCCACTCACACCTTACGCACCTTATGCACACACACCTCACGCACCGCCCTATTCCTGAAAGGGGCTACGCCACTCTTACAACAATGGCAACTGCAGATGCAGGAGACCCATCGACAAAATTTGAACCCCCTCCTCTTTCACTGAAGTCACCGGAATGGAAGTATTTTGGATTTCCAACGAGTTATGTTGACAACGTTCGTGTTGTTGACACATGTAGTGTGGTATATTGCAAGGTCAGATATTATATTGCATAAAAGTGTAGTCTAAAATGGCATAGCAACCTGTGCTTTTAAAAAAAAAATGTAAAAATCAAGAATCGAATCGAACCGTGACCTTATAATCGAAAATGTAATCGAATCGAGCATTTGGAGAATCGTGACACCCCTAGTCAAATATAATCATGACTGCTTGATGGTAGAATTTACTCTTGTTATCTACATATGTTGAGTCACTTTTGTTTGTAATGTGAATAATTCTTTTCTCCTCCCTTTGCTCCTACAGTCCCATTTGAAGGAGATTCAAGTGGCGTTCATCTCTGTTCTCTCAGACCCTGATGGTAAGAAGGGAGTTCTGTCTAACCAGAGGGTTAGATCGGTCTGCTTATTACTGACACCAGCCAGTGCTTTTCAAATGTATCTGTTCAACATTACAAAACAAGCAGAAACACTGCTTGCTCTCTGTCTTTCCTAAGTCCTCATCCACCGTTTTTTCTTCTTTCACCTAGAGTTGAGTCAGGATGTGGCGTCTAAAGGCCTGGGCCTCGTCTATGAGATGGGAGGAGAGGGTGACCAGCAGAAACTGGTGTCCACTCTGGTGGAAACACTAATGACTGGCAAAAGGTGACTGGATGGTTGAGTAAAGGAGAAAGGAATGAAAAGAGAGACAGTCACAGGAAGTTGAAACATCCTGTCTGTAGGGGAGGAATAAATAAGACCAAAATATTTTCAGTGTGTAAAGATATTGTAAAATTCTTCTTCTTTGCAAACAGAGTGAAACATGCCGTTTCAGACGAAACAGAGGTGTTCCAAGGAGAAGGTTTGGGGAAAACACCTGATGGGTAAGACATACGTCACTGCGTTAAGACATTTTTTTGCTCTTTTGTTTGTGTAGATGAAAATGCTAAAAATATCTATGTGGGTTCTGTGTGCACAAATTGACCTTCTTCTACTTCTTACATCGATGGCTCCTGGCAGTCACGGACTGACCACATACAAGGAGCTCTGTTCTTTGGCAAGTGACCTGAACCAACCAGATCTCGTCTACAAGTTCATGAACCTGGCCAATCATCATGCCATGTGGAACTCCCGCAAGGTATCCTGCTCATGCATCATACTCACAAACCTCTTTCCTGGCCAACACACACGCCAGTTTTCCTTCCATCTGTTAAACCTTTTCTTCCACCTGACCTCTCCTCCTTTCAGGGAGCAGCTTTTGGTTTCCACATGATCGCAGCTAAGGCCGGAGAGCAGCTGTCTCCGTTCCTGCCCCAGCTCATACCCCGTCTTTACCGCTACCAGTTTGACCCCAACCTGAGCATTCGCCAGGCCATGACCAGCATCTGGGATGCCCTGGTCACTGATAAAACCCTGGTAGGAGTGCACTCACAAAAAAACACAAGATGTAATAATCTACTGTCATTAAAGGTAATGTGAGAATGGATGTTGGTTCTGATGTGTTTTAGGTGGACAAGTATTTGAAGGAGATTCTGCAAGATGTAATTTCCAACTTGACCAGTAACACCTGGAGAGTGCGCGAGTCCAGGTACAATAACGATATACACACTAAACTCCAAACTCCTAAAGATGAAGATTATTAAGAATATTGAGATCCACTTTTCTACACTCTTTGAGTTATTTAATGTGATACTTTATTATTAAGTGTTAATTTTAAAAGCACATATAAATGTACGTACAAATAGTCAGTATTTTACGTCTTAGGGTAAAAATTTGTTTGTCCACACAGTTGGTTTTACTGATAATGGCACTCCAGTTGTCTTTGTTTGGAGGTTTTACCTGCAACAATTTAGTGTTATGACATTTTTGCAAGCAGACTTAAGTATTTTAAAGAGATTTTTGTCTTGTGCCATGAATTTATTTGGGATGTTTTTCTGGGTGTAAAGTGATAAAACAGCAATTCGCTTCACATCACACCAAAAGGTTTTTTTGTTTCTTATCCCTTTTCTTCTCTGGCCTCAGGAACATTGTAATGGCCCTGCACATTGTAATCATTGTAACTTGTGTTATCATACTAACCAATATGATCCTTGTAATTATCTTTATCCAGCAAGAGTAGTTCTTTCTCCCCTTTTACAGTAATTGCAACCTGTTCAGCAAAATAATGTCAGCTGTAAGCCTACACTGTAATGTAAATGTCAAAAAGAAATGTGTTTTTGATTAATGGATTTTCCTTCCAGCTGCCTGGCCCTAAATGACCTGATCCGCGGCCGCCAAGCAGATGACCTCATCGATCACCTAGCAGAAATATGGGAGACACTCTTCAGAGTCCTTGATGACATCAAGGTTAGCCTGAAATTATCACAAAAGCAACAGATGGTATTTGTAAATAATTCTGACACAATCCAAATAAACTAGAAGATATCACGGGGAGCAGACATGACTTAACACACAGCACATTACTATAGACACGTTAACAGGTAGGGATGATTTCTTTCATGAATTTGTTATGTGATTCTGACGTTGACATTTTGCATTTCAGGAATCTGTGAGGAAAGCGGCAGACCTAACACTGAAGACACTCAGTAAGGTAAAGTTGGTTGTCACAGAGTTGGCCTTTGCGTTGAATCTTTTCTGTAAACGAGCACGTCCAAGGGTCAGTATGTCTCTCTCTCTCTGTCCAGGTGTGTACTCGTATGTGTGAGTCTACAGGCTCTGCAGCCCAGAGAACTGTGGCAGTGATGTTACCAACCCTGCTGGAGAAAGGCATCGTTAGCAATGTATCAGAGGTCCGCTCACTAAGGTAACAGCTCATTCTGAGGACATTTAAGCTGTATGTCTGTTAGTGACAAAAGTAACATTTAGGTTGTGGGAGTAGATGGCAAACAGGATGCGGATGCTTTTTGGAGCATGACAGTATAAAACTCAGCCCATGCTGAAAGCTGTTGAATGTTTTCCACTGTTTTTGTTAAACAACTGTAAAATCAAACCAGATTCTTCTCAATGTACAGTTTACCTTAATATGATCCTGGAAAGATCAAGTGGTGAACAGGCAATGTCTTAGTTGATGTCGGCAGTGATTTGCCTTTTTTTTTAATGCATTGAACTGTGGTTCATTAAAACTGCCATGGCAAGGAGACATTTCCAGATGCAGTCTTCTAATATGTAATGGCTCTTTTGTTCTTTTTCCAGTCATCACATTAACAGGCTGTAATTTTTTGTGCCACATCACCGTCTGCCTTATTTTCACCCCACAAATCTATTTCATGTTTTTTCGTCCAGTATCCAAACTTTGGTGAAGATCAGTAAGACAGCCGGTGCCAGACTAAAGCCCCATGCTTCCCGGTTAATCCCAGCCCTGCTGGAGGCCCTCAGCACCCTGGAGCCTCAGGTCCTCAACTACCTCAGTCTCAGAGCCACAGAGCAAGAAAAGGTAACCTCAGCTGTCTGCCACATTCTCTACATTGTCTGGGAACCAAAGCCTTAAGTTTTCTTCACAGATTCGACCCTATATGAATGTTGTGTTCATTCTGTCTCTACAGAGTGCCATGGATGCTGCCAGGCTGAGTGCTGCCAAATCCTCTCCCATGATGGAGACCGTCAACATGGTAAGAAAAAGCCAGCTTAGCAACTGCTGAGTCGCTTGAGGATATTGGAAACTGTTTTTAGGTGTCACAGGAAAAAATGTAAGGTTCCTACTTTATAAAACATAACAAAAGCCGGTAAGATCTGTCTTGTGTTTTCCCTGTGCTCAGTGTCTGCAGCACCTTGATGTTTCTGTACTGGGAGAACTGGTTCCCAGGCTCTGTGAGCTGCTCAAGAGTGGAGTGGGCTTGGGCACCAAGGTAGACAAATACTTGTGTAATTCTTAGATTTTGTGTTAATGGTGGATTTTGTCTTTTGAGTACACTTGTTTGTACTTAAAGATATCTTAATTGTTTTTATATTGATCTCTTTTCTTGGTGTTAGGGAGGCTGTGCTAGTGTCATTGTTTCACTCACAGTGCAGTGCCCCCAGGACCTCACCCCATACTCAGGTAAGTTGTAGATATGCTAAACTATTTCTCAGATATGTTTACCGTTTAAAGCAAGTGAACTAACAATAAAGATATTATGGTGTCTTCAGGTAAACTGATGAGTGCCCTGCTGAGTGGTATCCATGACAGAAGCACCGTCGTACAGAAACAATTTGCCTTTGCTCTGGGACATCTAGTCAGAGTGAGCAACACATCTGTTAAGCAGTCTTATTACATTAATCACACCATAGGTTGCTCTCAGTGACTAAGCATGGGTTGTTTTTCCATCAGACAGCAAAAGACAGCAGTGTAGAGAAACTCCTGCTGAAGCTCAACAGCTGGTACTTGGAGAAAGAAGGTAAGGAATTCACCATTTTCCTCAAAATATGATATCTTTGTGCATTTAACTAAACGGTAAACAAACTGTCTTACTCTCAGAGCCGGTGTACAAGTCCTCATGCGCATTGACCGTGCACGCCATCAGCCACTACAGTCCCGATGTGCTGAAGGGCCATGCTGGGGTGGCTCTGCCGCTGGCATTCCTGGGAATGCATCAGGCGCCAGGCCCTGACGAGGAGAAAGGAGAGAGCCACGACGCCACTCTGTGGGGTGAGGTGTGGCAGGAGAACGTTCCAGGTGAGAAACGCTCAAACAGAGCACCAGCTGATTCAACACCAATCATTTAATCTGTAGCTATTTTGTCATTGTGATAACGTTTACTCTTCACACTTTACTTTGACTCTAGGAAGCTTTGGAGGCATCAGACTCTACATGACGGAGCTGATTGCTCTCACGCAGACGGCGCTGCAGTCCCAGTCCTGGAAGATGAAGGCTCAGGGTGCTGCTGCCATGGCAACTGTTGCCAAGGAACAGACTGGCTCATTGGTGGCACCACACCTTGGCATGGTGTTAATGGCTCTAATGCAGGGACTATCTGGACGCACATGGGCTGGAAAGGTAATGATTAAAGAAAAACAGTAAAAAAAAAAAAAAAAGAAAATTATTTTTGTTTATCTCTTTTTTTTTGTTGTTCTTTCAGGAGGAGCTGTTGAAAGCCATTGGATCTGTGGTCTCCAAATGCAGGTGAGGCTCCTTGCAGAACTCTTTTTCTAATAAAATGATGTTTTATTTGAAGGATAACTGAGGATATTTGTTGTTTTTATTCTGTTTTTCCATCCTTCCTCACTTGTAGTGCGGAGCTTCAGAAGCCTTGTGCGGGCCAGCCCACCATCTCTGAGGTGCTGGAGCTCGTGTTGAAGGAATGTCGTAAGGAGAGTCTAGTGTACAAAATGGCTGCTTTGCGCTGTGCTGGAGATGTGCTTCACAGCAGCCAGGAAGACCGTTTCAGCGTCTTGGCGGAGATCCTTTTCCCTCTGATCAAGAAGGTTCAATCACAAATAATTGTTTCATATCGCCCGTTTGTGACTATGGCACCATGTTTGAAGATATAACTGCATTACAACTTGGCTCAATCTATCTTTCTGATTCTCAACAGAGCTGCCCAGAGAGTGGTGGTGCATCACCGAGGTCACTGGACGATGATGATGATGATAGAGATGTTAAGGAGAAAGAGCTGCAAACAGAAGCTCTGCTCTGCGCTTTTGAGACTCTTGGAAAGGCTTGGCCGAGAAACTCACAGACTCAGGGTGAGTTTTTCTTTAGAACAGACACAACTGGACCACTGTTTGGATTAGGCCTGCACGATATGAGGAAAGTCTGCGATGTGCGATAACACTTTTCAATATTGCGATGACGATATAACTTGCGATAAATTAACAAATATTGAAGGTGCATATTATTAACTATACAGTTAATGATTGGCTAACGTTAGTTTTGGATTGTTCCTGTAGGTCTTCATGATTGTATTGCAGGTGGTACCTGTGTTTGTAATAAGTCGTCTCTCCTGAGACACACACACAATGCATATTGCTCCGTGGTGTCGCTGGCTGCAAGCAGCACACACACACCCGCCCGACACACAGCTCTCCGACACACACACACACACACACACACACACACCCCCGCCCGACACAGCTTTCTGACCCGTTCACGTCGGAGTTAAAAACATCCCATAACGTTAATTCATTCCCTTAACTGTTTAGTAGCGTGATCAAGGGTGCACACTTGTTCGTCCTACTAGTTCCTGGATACATACATACATACATAAATACTCACACAATCAGCACACACTCACTGCTGTTTCTTTTCACCACAAAGTCTTCGTCGGCCACATTTTCAACGCTTTCCTCTCCTCCCTCAGCCATCATAACCTGGCAATCCCCACCAAACTGATGCCGATTATTTTTGTCAGGGTAGCTCACGGCAAGCTGGGGCTTCATCTGATTGGCCCTTGTATCCAGGGCTCCGTCTGATAGGCTAAATGTTGGCATGCTTTGCTTGCATGCATGGTGCATGTAAACAAAATGATTTTTTTTATTCATCGCGTGTCAGCCAGTCTTTTGCGATGTGTTCATCGCACATGTTCATATTGTGATGACGATGAAAATTCGATTTATCGGGCAGCCCTAGTGTGGATAGAACAGGTTCATTGGTTCAGGGAAACTTAAAAACACTAATACACTGTTTTACATATTGCATTGTGTGCGTGTGTGTGGTGCCAAAATTAATCCTGGACACTGAGTAACTTTCCCACAACAATATAATGCAGCAAGAATTTATTTTCATTTCCGTACCGTCTTTTTTGAAGATGAAAACAGTGGTACATATTTTGACTCCCTCTGCCAGTTGCTGCTCATGTTGCAGACGACAGTTGCTCCTTTGAACCTTGACCCTGGTTTGTGATGGTCCTCATGATCAGTAGTAGCATGCAAAATCATAATCAAACTATTATTTCTGCCTGACCCCAGTAGAGATAGGTGGATGGAAGCACAGATACGAAGATTACCTTTCTTTACAGTTTGAAACATTTTGCAGTGCAACGGTTTGATTTTGCTTAGTTTATGTTACCTGAAGCAAATATGCAAGCAGGTGTTTGTTTTTTTAAGGAATAAAATGCTTTTTCTCACACAGACATGTAAGCACTGGTGCTATGATTTGACATTTTACGTACCAAAAAAAATGCTTTCTCCATTTTCTTTTTGTCTGTTGTTCACTTAATATGACAAGTGAGCCTTTCAAAATTTGCCAAATGTCATGTGAACAAAATTATAAGCTGCATCATATCACTCAAATACCATGGCAGCATTTCTCCCACTCACTCCACCACCTTTGAAACAACCGGTGGGTGGGCTGCTGGGAAGCTGAGATGTGGCCTCTACCGAGTAATGTTCTGAACACTGTGTGTCTGTGTGTGTAGCTCGTTTCCAGATGGAGGTGTGCAGTATGATGTGTGAGAAGCTCAAGCTGAGCACCTGGAAAGTCCAGCTTGCTGTTCTACAGTCCATGAAGGCATACTTCCAGGGGTATGGAATAGACAAGCAAGAGCTTTACTAACATTTTCTTGTATTTTGAAATTATTGTTGAATCTTGAATTAGTCAAGATGATCAAAGTATACTTGGTTTTAATTTCTAATTTAGGTTTTTTGACTTAACACACTGTTTTCTCTCTGCAGGTTATTGCTGCTAGATAAAGGCAACAAAGATGTCAATGCATTGTCACAGATCCTCACAGACACCTGTGCTGCTCTCACTTACCCTTTAGGTAAGGACCTCACAGTCTCATTCAGTTATAGTCTTGATATGCCTGCAGCATTTTCCACCATATTTGTGTTTTTTCCATTACAGAAAACAAAAGCTACTCCTCTGTGAGGACAGAGGCCTTGTCAGTTGTGGATCTGATCGTAAAGAGAACTGGAGGTAAGTATTTATTTATGCAAAAATCTAACCACAGAGTTTTGAATATACTGCTCTGCAAATACTTTGAATTTTTAGATAGATTAGGGTGTCACTGATGAAATACTGTTATGCCTGTGTGATGTTAACAGAGAGTGAACAGTGGGACTGTGTGTCGGTGAAGAGCCGGGAGCAGCTGCAGCGCTCCCTGTCAACGCTGCAGTCCGACAGCAGACCAGACCTGAGGGATAAGGCCCAGGAGCTGCGCAGACACATCCAGAGCCAGCCCTGAGCTCACACACACTGACACACACACGCACACACTGCTCACCCGGTCAGCCAGACATACACAGTCACAAACACAGTACAACAAAATAGAGCAACATCTTATTACTTGTTTATCAGTAAAACATCTCACACCCCTTTGTCAGACCTCTTTATCTTCTCTTTGACATAATCACAAATCTCTCAAATAACTGCATTACTAATCCATATTACGTGTGAGCTGTTCAGACTGGCTTTGTGCAGAAGACTGTTCCCACTCTTGCTGACTGACTGATTCACTTTCATGTATGCCTGACAAAGCTCCACTCTGAAGCTTGAAGAGAATACAATAACACAACTTGCTCTGAGTCTCACTCAACTCACGGTGACAAGTGGTGAAGGGCAAGGCTATTATTGTAATGTGTTTTATTTGGTTCATTTAAATGGACAGTAAGATAATGATAATAAATACTATATAAACCAATGTGTTGGGTTTGTGGACGCTGTATACCTTTAGCCCCAAAATGGGGACTTTTACTACTGTTGTGGGTTTGCCTACTTATTAAATATGAGAACAGCAGCAGGTTGTACACCTTAGTGGAGTTGCACTTTTCAGAGGTGTGGACACAGCCTCAGTTTTACCACTGCCGCTGATCTGTGGTGATTGACTGAGGAATTGGAGATAATATCCATGTGTGTCCTGTAAATGGTGTCTTCTCCTGTTTGCAAGGTGAATGGGCAAGACAGCAGCAAACTTTGTGACGTCTTGAGAATAAATGAAAAAACAAACCCTGCTGTTCAAGTGTCAAAGTGATACTCTTGTTGTTTGAATTTGTCCCTGATGAAATAAAACTTGACAATTTGGAAAGTGACTTTCTTTTTGTCTTAATATAGAGTGAAAGTATACATTTACAGTTTTACATAAAAGCGACAAGATAATGTCAAGTCCCTGAGGCGCTCGAGAAGCCAAACATTTTGTCATTATCTGCTTGCCCTCATGCAAATGAAAAGTTGGGAGAAATTTTTGCAGCGTTCTCCTAAACAACTGAAGTAGGTAGAGACATTTTAAAATGTAAAGACCAAACAGATTTCTTTTTTAAAATGGCTCCATTTACAGCTCTCCCAATGTAATCCAAGTCTCCAAAAGCCCGTGTGTCCCGAATTGATTTAAAGAGACTTTGTTTACACCCTGTTTTTGGCCCAAATCTTCACTTTAGCTTCTAAACTAAGAGCTTTGGTGCACACTCGATTTGAAGTGGGCAACAAACTCCCACACACAGTGAGGGTGTAAATTATGACTTCTCTTAAAATAAGTTTGGTATCTCAGGACTTCCAGAGACTTGCTTAACCCTGGACCAGCTCTAACTCTATCCCTTTCAATGCATACCACTGAGCTGCAGTCAAATTAATCTTGTAATGTTGCATCTACGCTCATTTAACAGCCAATAAAATGTCTTGAACCAAGTCAGCTCAGTTCCTGCAATAATCAAGTTGGTTATTGCAGAAACTGAGCTGAGATTACTGAAACTTGTAACGTGAATGAAAACAGACAATCCAGTACAAGTTACTAGTTTCAGGGGGCATTTAAATCCTAATTCCAGAGGGGGGGAAGAGGCTCAACCTAAAAAACACCAGCTACTAGATCAGTTATTTTAAAATTTTGTGGTCCATCATTATAATATCGTATATGCAATAATCTTGTAAATTTGAGGTAGAGAAAGAAAAACCTGGCACTAATGAATGCATTTTTTTTTTTTTTACAAGCTACAAAATCATTTTTCACTGTCCCCTGTCCTACCACTAGGGGGCACCAATCTGAATGGTTACAGGTTCAGAAGCAGCTTCAATACACTAGAAATGGGAAACAAAAAGCAAAACCACAGAAAAAAATGTTAATATTTGACCTGCTTTATTCACTAAAATATATGGACACGTTAGAACAAAGATGAGAATAAAACTGATCATGTGAAGAAGAAGAAGAGCATGAAGACGGACCAGAAAAGAGACAGAATAATGGAGGGGGAAAATTTACAGTTTAAAAAGGTTTAAAATACACAAAGATATGAAGAAGCGCTGCAGTTGAACAAAGAGGATACATGCCACTAGAATCAGTTATTTCAGTGTAATGATTAGCTGATGAGCGGTTTGCTCCTCTTGTCTTTCTGACGAGACTTGTCTTGGCCTTTCTGGGGAACGTTGGTGTCACTCTGGCTGAGAGCGGTCCGTGAAACTGTGGACATGCCGTCAACAAACTTGGTCTTGAAAAGTACGTTGGCGTTGGTGAACATGCCGTCCTTCAGGGACACCACCACAAACTGCAGAGAGAGTATTTAAAGAAGGTAATTGAGTGTAAGTTTGTCTCTGAAAACAGGGAATGTAGTGAACCTGTACATTTTAAAAACCTTGAACATCTGTGTTACAATGTAAGGGTACAGGAACATGTGCATGTGTTTCAACATACCTGCGAGTGTCTAAAATGTGTGCGCAGCATCTGTCCAATGTTCTGTGTGTGCGACAGATCCAGGGCGGCATCCACCTCGTCCAAGATGTAGATGGGAGCAGGTTTGAACAGCAGCATGGCCAGAATGAGAGACAAGGCCACCAGTGATCTGAAAACACAGACAGAAAGGGAACTCAATCAAAAAACAGTTACACTTCAGCTAGAGTACAAAATAAACTACATGGCTGACACTCGATGTATGTACACATAAGTGTTTTTCCTGACCTCTGCCCACCGCTCAGCTCACTGAGGTTCTCCTTCCAGGTGTTGCCCAGGGCCACTTTGAATTCAAGGCCCTCCAAGACACCACCGCCCTGTGGAGGAGCCAGCTTAGCAGTGGCCCCTGGCAGCAGAGTGGAGAAAATGGAGCCAAAGTCCTTGTTTACCTGTAAAAGAATGAAATACAGCTTCAAGAAAAGTTGAAACTACAGATGAAGTCTAAATCCGGTTCTTTTAACAGTGAGAATATAAGCTTCAAACTGATTTAAAGTAGCGATATACTGATAATTATCAAATCTTTTACTCATTTTTCTGATTATCTGAATCAGTGAATTATATTTGCTTCAGATGTGTTGCTCAATTGATGATAAAACAAATTAAAACGTGTTACTTTGATTGCAGCCACAGCCACCCACTCTGTGGTCTCACTCAGTGTCCTACCCACAACACCATCTGATTGATGAGATGTCATGAGTAATGGCCAAGAAACACTGAATAGTAAGTAACTAGTAACTACATTTATTTAAAAAAAAAATGTAATGGAGTTAACAGAACAATACTTGCCTCCAAAATGTAGCAGAGAAGTATACAGTAGCATTAAAGTAGTGATGCAAATACTCACATTAAACGCCTCAAAACTAATTAATTCCATCAGTGGTTGTTCAAAATTTTGACACAAAGACTCTCATTTTCACTGCAAATGTATAGGAAAGCATCAAGTGGAACATCTGGCTAGACTAACATCTGTTAGTCTTGCCTCATTGATATAAATGGGGTGGACAAAATAATAAAAACACAAGTTACACCTTTATTGCAGGACTGTTGTATTAGGCTTCATTGGTTTAAGGTGTACATAATAAACTGGCAACTGAGTATACATACTATTTCTCAGTATACATAATTATGTTGCCCAATGTTGTATAAAAGCGACAAATGAAAAATTTAGACCAAAAACAAAAACACCCAAAAGAATTGCTGCAATTAAACAGACCTTTTGCCACGCCAGGTTGAGGGCCTCGTTCTTCTTCTGGTCCAGCTCCTCAATGGTCTGCAAGATTTTGGCTTTGTCGTTCTCCACTATCCTCTTCTTCTTCATCAGGTCATTGTACTGCAGGACAGAAGACAACTGTGTGAGATAGCTGTAGACACAGTAACCGAACACTCTCCCAGACCCTCTCCGTGTCTCTGTCCTCACCCTCTCCTCTGCCTCGTTCAGCATGTTCATGGCCCTCTTGTTGACGTTCCTCTCCAGCTTGGTGGTGGTCTCCTCCAGCTTCTTCAGCCGCTGACCAGCCTCACGGGGGTTGTTTGTCTTAAAGTCGTAAGAAGTGTTGGGCTGGCCGAAGAACTGACGCTCCGAGTGGATCCAGTCGTGTTCCTCCAGCATCCGAGACACCTGGGGGGGAAGACAGCATGACAAGGAGGAGACAGGTGGATGGATGTTTAGATGTTCATACTATATAAGATGCAACTTTCAGAGGTAATGGAAATATATTATTATAGTACAGAACTAACTGATGCACAAGTGTGTGTGTACCTTATCGGCAGCATCCTGGCTGTCCTTGCGGTGCTTACTAATGTTATGCTCCAGTTCCTTGATCTTCAGCTGGACCTCGTTGTTCTGCTCCCTTATTTTATTGGCCTCTGTGCTTTTCCCCTGGAACATTCAATTGCATATAAATGATCAACAAATAGTTTGAGGCTGTTAAATTAGTCAGTGCTAGTCCAGAAGCTAATCCTCTCAAAAAGAGGTCGAAAAACAAAGTATCGAAAGGCTAAATTGTATCCACCTTGAGTTCTTTGTCCTGAGCCATGATCACTTCTTTCTGTTTGGCAAGCTCCTCCTGAGCTTTACGCACAGCCTCCTGCAAAGAAAGGCGAGATTAAGAATGAGTTATGGTGGAAGAGTAAAAGCAGGGAGTACACGACAGTTAGTTGTGACTGACTATAAAAATCGACTTAAATATAAACCAGTCATTCCCCAAAACTTTAATCCACTAATCATCTATGCCTAAACTTTTTAGGGAGAGTTGTCCTCAGAAGTACAAACTTTAACAGCAACAACAAAACACACCTTGTTCTGTGACACAGTGCAAGCCATGTTGTCTATCTGCTCCTGGATGGCCGTCATGGCTTCGTCCACAGCCTGAATCTGCTGTTCATAACCAGTCTGCTCCCTCTGAAGCTCCTCCAGCTCCAGCGCCACGGCGTCAGACTCCTACGCACGCGTGCAGAAACGAGAGGAAGCGCATTTGATCAATCTAACAGAAGCATCAACACGGCTTACTCTTGAGAGAGAAAGACAAACTATTATATTAATGTCTCTGCTGGTGTACCTGCTGCTTCTGCTTCAGCTTCTTATTGAAGGCATCAGCTTTGGCCTTGGCTGCATTGAGTTTCTGCTGGGCAGCTTTCAGCTCCTTCTCCCTCTCTGCTTCAGCGTTCTTCATCTTGTTCTCCAGCACTTTGTACTTTTCCTCGGCCCGTTTCTGCACATCCTTGGTGACGCGCAGGGTCTCCTCACTCTCCTCTAGTTGAGCAAACACATCACACACAGCTAAGTTAGCAAAATGATTAAAGCAAGATCGCTGTGTTGTTTTCACTGCGTTCTTCAATCTGTGAGATTTGGTTATTTTTAATTGAGTTCTGACCAATAGCCTTGCGCAGCCTCTCCAGCTCCTCTTGCTGCTGGTGGAAGGAGCTCTGTTGCAGCTTGGCCTGCAGAATCTGTTCTTCCTCTACCTTCAGCTCGTACTGTTGCTTAAGCTGACGGTACCTGAAGGAGAGAATGTTTGAAAAATAAGAAAATGCAGGGGGGAGGTTGAACAAATATGAGATGCTGAAAGCTAAAATATACAGAGAAGATATGAGAGCAAGTTGCGTCATTGAGTTGCTGATGACAGTGATGTGATTTATTTTGCAAATAAAAAAAACGGAAAATATGTCAAAGCAACAAGTTGCAAGATGACTTAAAAAACAGATTATATTGTTTTTATACGACAATTATTATTCTAATTTTAATACCAGTATTACACTTCTAAAAGAAATGTAACCAAGATACGTTCCTGACCTTAAAAGCACAAACAAACCCTGTAGTTTGCGTAATTCGGCCTGGGCCATTTATCTGTAGGTATGTTTTGCGTTTTTGCCTGCGTACTTCTCTGCGGTTCCTTTAAGGCCGGCCAGTTGTCGTTCAGTGTCCTGCAGCTGGGCCTCCTTTTCATTCAAGTTGTCCTGAACGTCCTTCACCTCCTGCAGGCTGGTCAGAACTGATGCTGACTGGGAGCGAGCACCTGGAAGAGAAGAAGCAGGAATTGGCAGCGTATGACTGACAGTTTTTAAATGCTTGTGCGTGAGAATGATCAATTTATTCATGCAAGCAAAAGCTGCTACATAATAAACACAATCTTGTAGATGTTCTCACCTCCACTTAGAGTTCCCTGTGGGTCGAAGATGTCCCCTCCAAGAGTGACGGTCTTAGTCATCACCTGCTTGTCAAAAGCCACTTTTTTGGCGTTATCCAGGGTATCACACACCAGTGTGGAGCCAAAGACGTACTCCATGGCCTTCCGCAGGTCAGATTCATAGCCTACCAGGGACAGAGCCGTATGGACATTGTCCTCTCCAACCTGACAGAAGAGGGAGAACGAGCAAGGTGAGCAAGATATGGAGAGTCAAAGAGAATGCCTTGTGTTTCAAATCAAAAGAACAAGAATTTAATTTTCCAAAACTGGTCTAGTACTGAGATCTCTCACCAGGCTCTTGGCAGCGCTGACCACTCTATCGTTGAGTGTCTTGGCAGAGATCTTGTTCAGGGGAATGATGGTGTACCTCCGCTGCAGCTCTCCCTTCTCCAACAGTTTTTTACCAGTTACCTGTTCAGAGACAAAAATCACATCAGCTACTCAATTAACACCGTCTCACTGGCCTACTAATAAAATAAGAACATTAAAACGCCTTAACATGAATTGCACTAAGATAACATGGACAGTGCCCGCGAGCACACCTACCTCTGTGTCAACTACAATGTTATAGAGCCGTCCTCCTGCAACGACCTCCAGTCCTGTTGCGTAGGAGACATCTTGGACTGTGATGAGGTTAGCTAGCAGCCCCTTCACTTTGCTACGGTCCCATCCTCTCTCTGGGTCCCTGTAAAGGCGGCAGAAAACACAAAAACACTTTGTAAATGTTGCTGAAACTCTTCTCAGGGCCTAAGGAAAAATGATTGGATAGGACCTACTGGTCCAGCATTCTTGTTTGTTTGAGGTCAAGAACAGTTTTTTACATTCTTGTATGTACAGGGATACTGGTCGTGTGGACACATTTGTTTTTAAACATGGGGGAACATATCCATTTAAAAAAAAAAAAAACATTTAGTACAGTTAAAAGAGATGAACAACTCAATTTGGAAAATCCTTACTTGTAGTCGAAGCGCAAGTTGGGGAAACGAGACACGAGTCTCTCATAGGTCTCTTTAAGCTTAGCGACCTCTCTGGACAGCTGCCTTCTTCTGTCCAGCAGACTCTCCTCTTTCCCATCTGCAGACAGACAGACACACGCAGAACCCGAACGTTATTACAAGATATATATGACATTGGGGAAGGCTGTCTCTATGAGTACAAGCGACTAGCTGCAGCCGTACCTTCATAGTTGAGTTTAGCCAGCTCAGCCTCCAGTTTCTCTTTGCTGCTTTTGACAACCTGCAGGGTGTCCTGGTCCTTTTTGTAGCCACCGTCCATCTTTTTCACCTCAGCCTGTTTTGTCTTGAGCTCGGCCTGGGCATGCTTCAGGGTCATCTGGGCCTGGACAGACAAGAGGACAGAGACAAGACAGATGACCCATCTTTGATTTATTACTGAATATAAACGGTCAATCTGAATCGCATCACCAGCAGATATATTCAGGTCATTTCCTCACCTGCTTGGCCTCAGTGTCTGCCTTGCTCATGTCATTCTTGCAGGTCATCATCTGTCCAGCCAGTGTGGCCTCCTCTCCATCCTCATTGGTGGAAAGGCCTGCTGACACAGCCTTAAAATGTTGCTCGGCTGCCTCGAGGGCTACGCTGTCCTTCTGTCCTTCATCCTGAAGAGCCTGAAGCTGCTCAGTCAACTTAAAAACCTCCTTTTCTTTCACTACAAGCATTTTCTTGTCCTAAGGATGCAGGAAAACAAATCTATGTTTCTGCTTTGACATGATTACAGTTTGTATACGTGCATGTTAAGTAAATGTATTGTCCCGTCACCTCCTCCATACTCTTGACAAGCTCCTTCCTTTTCTTGGTTTCATCCTTGAGATTCTGTTTTTTCAGGTCTAGCGCACTCTGCGCTTTAGCATCCACGCGTTGCACATCAGCGAGAGTTTCCTCCAGGGATTTTAATACTCCGTTAACCTCCTACAGATAAACAGATACATGTGAAAGACAACACAATATGACTAAAGATTCCTAATTGTTGTTTTTAGTTTGAAAAAACAAAACAAAAAAAACCCACATTGAATTTAAATGAATAAGGGAAAACAAGACTATTCATTCAAGAATAGCAGCAAATTGTGTTTCCAGAGAATATTTTTAAAAGCATTAAAAGGTTAGTAAATAAAAATGCAAACCATTACAAAAGAGCTCACAAATTCTGAGAGAAAAGATCTCCAATACAGTTTGAACAGCACCAGAATCTTATATCTCCTCTGTCTTTCAGCATACCTGGTCTTTTTTCCTCTGAAGCTCCTGAATCTGGGCTGAGAGCTCCTGAACTTTGCTCTCATTCTCAGCCATGCTGGCTTGCATCTTGGTGATGTTATCCTGCATCACCTTCAGATTCTCTGCCGACTTCGCCTTGGTTTCCTCTGCGCACACAAACAGCCAGGCCACGTACAGCCGTGATAAGTGCTGGATCTCTCGCATCAGCTTTTGGTACTCCAAGTATGATGATCGTTCCTGCAAAGAAAGGCAGTCAATGATTAAAGAGAGTATGTATGAAATGGAAGCTGGATCATTCTTGCCATCATGTTTAAGTCACAGCAAGAAATTTGGAAGCTTTGATTTAGCGGTGACCGCACCTCTTGTAGTTTTTGCATTGTGGGAGTAATTTCCTCATCCAAAATCTGGAAAAGAAAACAAAGAGAAACAATTAAACATTTCAACATTAGCTGCGGTGGTATTTACGAGATCTCCCCACTGAAGAATAGACATATACATTTGTCAAAACTGAGTTAGGATGTCTAACATACTGTCTGAATCTCCTTCAGCTTGGCCTCTTTCTTCTCAATAGTTTTCTGAGCGCTGAGTTTTTTACACTCATACATCCTGGTTCCCGCTGCCTCCTCAATCATGGCAAGGATCTGGACAGGAAAGAGGTGGTCACCGAGACACCAAAAAAGGCTGGAAAATGTTGCGAGATGTACGACAGTGTGTGTGTATGTTTTACCTCAGGTGGCTTCATGTTGAGAACTTTGGTGATCCTCCCCTAAAATGTTAGAAACATCACATGATTCAAAATACTGTCAAAGGATAAAACCACAACCATACACACTGCTGCAGACACAAGACTGACCTGCATGATGAGAAAGTGTGGGTTGTTGACGTTGAGGCCAACAGAGCAGAACAAGTCCTGCACCCTGGTGTTGTTGGCATTGACTCCATTGATGAGGTACTTGTTCCTGCCACCAATTACCACCTTACAGAAAAGCAATAATAACAGTTTTAGTGTTAGCTTTGCACAAATAACCTCGCACACAAAACAATTAAGAGCCTTATAAAATGACGACTTCTCTGCCAACCTGTCTGGTGACGGTGATCTCATCATGGGTTTCGAAACCCAGAGGACTCTGGCTCTTGTTGGAGTTGTCAAAGGTAATAGACACCGTGGCTTTGGTGATACCACCCTGTCCATTTTTATAAACCAAATCCTGGAGGTTGGAGGCTCGCACCTTTCAAGTGAAAACGAAATGAAGACAAACAACTTAGTTTTATTGAGAATTAGTCACGTTAGCTAATAAAGTGTTATGATGCTCCTAGCTAACGTTGTGTTGTTAGCTAGGTTAACCATGGGAAAAAATACTACTCTAAACTTTACAAACTCATCAATTTAAGGCCAGCAACTGGGTAACTTTCATTTTACAGCTTAATCACCTCATTGCGATTACAACACTTACATGGCTGAGGTTGGAAATGCCCAAAAGGAAACATATCGAGTCCAAAATATTGGACTTGCCGCTGCCGTTCAGTCCTGTGATGGCGTTGAACAGCGGGTCGAAGCCGTTGATCTCCGTCCTCTGTGCGTAGGATTTGAATCCTTCAACAATGATCGACTTGATGTGCATCTTTGGGCTGTCCTCTCTCGGCAGATTCCGGAGGCAAGATTTCTGCTGTTTAAATCGGAATCGGTGACTGAGAAAGCGGAGCGCTGCAGCCCAGTGTTTACAACGGAAAACTGGGAAACTCGCTCTCCTCTCTTCTAACTTGAATTTTGGCGGCAGGTGTGGAGCCGCTTAGCTGCCCGCTCCGTGCCGGGGACAGGGCGTAGTCATTTTAAATGTATCAACACTATAGGTGCACAGTTATTAGTATATTGCACAGTAAATGTATGAATCAAAACAATTTGATTATTTGAAATATCAAGCATAAATGCAAAGAACGTCATTTGAGAAACGTTTATGTTTATGTTTATGTATTTGAGTCAGGCACGTTTTAAGGCTACTAAAGGACCCTAGCTTGTTTGTACCGATATTTTGGCGCCACCCGCAGGACAAAAGGTGAACCACAAGTAGAAGAAAATAAAGTCAGCTGTGGGTAGATTTAGGAAGGATAGAGAAAAACTGTTTCTCATCAGCGATGGATAAGATTTACAGTTCGCTGATGCATCTGTTTTAATGACAGTAGTATGTACCGTATCCTACTTATCGACCTATTTTTAGTGGTGTTGATTCTATCATGTTGAATAATTAATAACTTAATATGAAACCGTACTCATCATTAAGAGCCAAGCATTAATATGTATTAAGTTTCTAATGCCTCCTGTGCTCCTTTAAAGTTGACCAGATACAAAAATAACCTTGCTATTTTTAGTTGTATGTTGTCAGTATGAAGGCCTGAATGCATTAATTGGCCTTCAGTTTTCAAACTTCCTCATTAAAGCAAGAAATAGAAATCTTGTTGCCTCAAGATCACCGAAGGGGCACCATGTAGTTTTAGAGAAGAAATTCAAACCTAAGAATTTTAATGATTCCAGTGTTAATGAGGCAATAAAAACAAACTCAGAGATATTTATTTTTTCCATAACTTAATAAACAAGCTGTTCTCAGAGGGGAAATAAGGTCCCCAGAACACTGTTTGAAGCTGGACAGGTGGCAGGGCCTGCCACGTATAAACAAAGTAAAACGGTATAAAATTGTGTTGTCCTTTAAGGTCAATTTGTTTAGTATGTCACAACAATTAAGAGACTTTGTTTGTTTAGGCACAAAAAGGCATCTTTCTTTTCTGATTAAAATGTATTCCCTGAAACTGCACAGTGCTCCTTTAATATATTGAGTTCAACATATATTGAAATCAGCCCATAATATTTACTCTGTGTGTTAATATAATTATATTATGTGAACCCTGAATCTCTCCTGCTCTCTAGTACGGTTGGGTCCACACTGAAGGCTCATACTACCATTGATAAGCCGAGAGGACAACAGAAAAGCTCCTAGGGAATGATCTACATTATTTTACAAAGTATATGACTTGATTAACATCACATGATAATTCTACCTTTGAGAAGACTGAAGGCAGAGAAAGGCAAGAAATATGTAGTTGTTTTATTTGAGATACATTCAGCGGAGTATTAATGCAAAAGACATTTTCATGGTGTGTGACTCATCAAAGCCTTATAAGTGTAAAGGAAGCCACAAGCTTACATTCACTTCCACATCTCTGACTCACAACAATTTTATAAATACACACACCTAAATTGACACACACAAACACACGTACACACAATAGCTGTGTCATACCATTATGCATCCAGGGGCACGGGACACATGGACAGACACACTAAATTGAGTGCATAGAAGCATATCTGTGACAGAACTACACAGTCTCCTCTGTTGGAGTAGAAAGAAGTGGGCTTGATGTAGGCCCAGTCAAAGTTCTGCAGGTTCAGTGACCTCTGACAGTGCTGATCGCTGAGAGCAACCAGGGCACGCACAAAGGCATATTTGGCTGAGCAGCTGACGGCCTTCACTGTACGCACCTTGTCAAAGTGCAGCAGGAAACAGGGGTCATCCTGGAGCCAGAGGAAACAGAGATAGCACTACTTATATGAGGGGAAAAAAAAAGATATCCCATTCAACACAATGTCCACTCAATTTATTAGAATTAATTCCAAATCAGAGGCATCAAGATGTATGGAAGCCAATGGGTTTACGGAAGATGAAAGCATAAATGTGGAATAATACTGTAGATGAAAAATGTGAATTAATTTCTCCAGCACACAAAATATCTGCTACAACTTTTAAGAGTGGCTTGCATCTCAGTGGTTGATCTGCAACTGAGAAAGCTGTATTTTGGTTGAAAGCTTCAGATAAAGTTGTATGGACCCTCCTAAATTAATGATTCTTTTTTACTGGTCATAACCCAGATTGTCACATTATTAAAATAGGTAATTGAGGTGGTTGTACACAACAAATATGCACTGTGCTGTAGGTATAGGCTTAGTTGTAACTCTATTTTTATCCTCCTACATTTTATTTATTTGGTTTTGTATTGGTTAGACTGTTGATATTCCTTTTTTATGAGAGTAACATGTATGAAAAAATTAATGCACAATTTACAATGTGAAATTATACTTTGAAGTAAATTACATTAATTCAAAGCTTTCAGAATTACACACGGTAAATGTGTGACAAAGAGCCCATTTTAGTTATTAGAAAGGATCGGATTTAATATCTTATGCTATTTACCGATTATCCATCGTTCATGTTTTCTATGTATAGAAAACACTTGGGAATTATGCAAAAATAAGCAATGGAAATTGCAACAAGATCTGGTTAATTACCACATCAGGGTCCCGTCCGTCAATGAGAGTCAGGTCCTGCAGGGACCAGACCTCCGCCCTCCTGTAGCACTCCTGTATGCATGAGCGTTTGGTGTGAGACTTCTTGGATCCAGACTTTAAGGTTGTCTGAGATATCTGACATCGAACTATACTCAGCTGCACCACTTTGTTTTTCTCAACTGCAGAAAAAGGGAAGTAACAAAAGTGTTTTTTTCCCCCAAGTAAGGTCGACAGGCATTTCATCTGCAGTGAAAATGTACTAATTTCAAGCCTCATAGATTTTACACGGCCAGCTACATACAACAGTACAGGGGCATATTCAGATTCTATACATCCAAAATAAATAAAAAATGCTTTATAAAGCTTAGAAATGTTACATAGAAAATAGATGTGAATTCCTAAAAAACTGCCTAAATTCGATTAAATTTACAAAAAGGATATGAAATAACTGCAACAAAACAAATCAACAAAACAGCTGTTTACCTGAGGCGCAGAGAAAATGTCTTCCATGTGTCGGCTCTTCGATCTCGATAAACTCCACCAGTCTCTGTTTTCTAGGTCGGAATAAAACTCTCTGCATCTCCTCCCTCAGAAGAGACGACATCCCTGGACCAGGAGAGAAAGAGGTGAGGAAAAAAAAGGTAATTGGGATCTGACACTGGACAACACTGAGACCTGGCAGAGGTGGGGAGGGACGTGCTGATGTTTCCGCTGGTCAGACCGCATAAAATATGTGGTTGTCGTGAAATGAGCCCTTACTGTACCACACACAAACACACACTCCCTTCTGCAGCAGTAATGTTTGATGATCACTGTTAATCCTTCATTAAAGTACTGCCGTCATACCAACCTGCTCTGGAGGGATTTAGTTGGAGAGGGGCAATTAAAGGCCAATGTCTTCATCATTTCACCCTTTTTATTGCTTCAATTAAGATCCATTATGATGCCCAGGTTTCCTGCAAATATGGATTTCATTCATTAATTTCTATATACTTCAGTGGAGTGCGTCTGAGCATCTACACATACAGTTGTCCTGTATATGGTCATATGTTCCCCTCACATTGACTCTCTTTTTTCTTTCTTTCCATGGTCTTTCTGTCTCCACTCACTCACATATAGATGTTGATATATAATGTGGCACAGTGCCCTGACTGTGATTAAACGGTTGTTGTGAGGGAAAAGGATGTCCCACAGCACTCTGCAAGATTTCCATTACCCTGTTATAATTCAGTCTCTGAGAACAGGTACGAGCGGGGTGAAGCACTTAAATAGAGGGATTTTACAAGCACATAAATGGATGCTACACTTCTATAGCGATCGTGACTCCAGAAGACAATTTGCTATAGATGTGCCGAGAAAGCATAAAGAACATTATATTATATGAGGCAGGTCAGAAGCGTGGGAGGACTTTTTTCTGTAAGCAAAGCGGCCCAGAATTAACCAGACCACTGTTCTGATCTGATTTGTTTGCAGGAAAGAGTGTGGCTCCATTGGATTTGTCACATTTATTAAAACAAAGATGGGTCGTTCCACAGCTAAGTGCTTTATAGTTGTTGTTGTTGTTGATGATGGTTTCTGTGGGTGTTCACTTGAAAGGCTCTTTGCATCTGAGATGGAAAGACGAGTGGGTGGGCAGGAAGTAGAGAGGGAAAGAAATATACAAGTGTTGAATCTCATTAATAACATATGAGGTTTGGTTGTACTTACTTGTCATACACTTTAACCCCAGAATTGTCCATCATGTGCGTTCAAAGGAATCTTCTTTGTACATTAAGTGGAGGGATCCCAACATCGGCACATGGGAGTAGCTTTTTTGTAATATGTGGTGGGATGCAAAAAAAAAAAAAAAAAGAGGAGAGGCTGTAATTGACTTCCTATTTCATGTCATCTGTATTTGTAAGAAAATATTCTTGTGATGATTTATGTGAGCATAACGGTTATGCCTGACTTTGCAGTCTGTGGAAACATGCAGGAGAGCAGCTCTGAAAGCCAATACGATACACACACATATAGCAACTATAATACTGTTATAAGACAAGATGGGAGGAGTTTGAAAAGAGAGGGATGTATGATTAAAGAGGATTAAGAGGAGTTGTACAGAGTTCAGGAATAAAGTCAGGCCACCTTGCAGCGAGGATGAGGAGAATAACTATATAATACTGGAACGACTGATGAAGTTGGGGGAGAAAAATATGAAGATGTGAGAAGAAATGTCTTATAGAAGTATTGAAACGTTATCGAGAAACAGGAGAGGAGGTAAGACATAAAGGATGCAGATGATCAACAACGGAAAAAAGCAGAGGAAGCAAAGGAAGAAGAAAAGCAAAAGGCAGGAACAAACCAACAGGAGATGTGAAGAGAAGGTGCCAAGTGAAAAAGGACCAGTGTGTGGAGATGAATTAAGGAGTGAGTAACGCAGATTATGCAGAAAGGACTGCTGAGCGGAGGAAAGATTAGAAGGGGGAGAAAATTATGGATAGGAAAAAGGGGGGAGAATCCTTTAGAAGCAGATAGCGGTTAATCCGGAAAAAGCGACAGAGACCTGACAACGATGATGGAGAAATGGAAGAAAAATGCGGGGGCATGTGGAGTTCACAGAGAGGAAGGAGGCTGAAGGAAGAAATCAGAGGCAGAGAGAAACTCTAAGACGGTGCAGAGGTATAATGAGTCCAAACAAGAATTAATGAGGTTACTACTGCTATATTTTCAGCTAACGAGAACGGAGCTCATGATAAAAAAAATGTCCAAGGCTGGAATAAGGAGTGTTAAAACAGGAAGGCTGTTTTCATTTAAACATATAGATTCTGAATTTGATAACTGGCTACTTTGGATTTGAAAAGCTGTGTTTTTAAACAGCTTATGTAAAGGTCTTTGCCAAAAGTTACACTGATTTTGTGATGCATCGAACATAACTGATGTGTCACATAACGCAGCACTGCTTGCTTGCATTGCGATGCCATTGTAAGTGTGTTTGTATTGCTAGAATTGTGTTGGCATCTCATCATGCAATTTGTTTGATTCGCATCGCGTAGCTTTGGACTGGCTATGACGGTAGAGAATGAAGGTGAAGACAGTCATGCTTCATGCAGCCGAGAGTTTATCATGGGGAATAGACCTGTACGACATCTTTGTAGGACTATTGCATGTAGTTTGGCAATGAGTCATGCTTAAATTCCAGCAGCCATTTTTGTAAGACATGCCACAAAATAAGCTGACTGGGTTTCACACAGGAAACAAAGCTTATAAGAAATATGGCACTAATATCATGTTTCAAAATACCAGAATCATTTAGCCTGATCTTGAAACAACAATTGTTATGAAACATGCAGAACATAATATGTCCCTCTTCTTATATTAGTATTATTTATTACATGACTTGCGTATGCATTTTGCTGGAAATAATAATATTATGTTGTAGAACTGAACAATCAATCACAATATTATCGAAATAGCGGTATAGCCAGATGCAACATCCAAATCACAGGAGCTTCGGTTTTGTGTGTTCAAGTTCAAATGTTTCACAACAGACCATGAAAAGGTATTGTGGTGCTACAGAGATGCTAAAGCCCATAAATGATCTCTCCAGATGTTTTGGGGAACATGGTTGACCCCAGCAACATCACATTATCATCCTTTCTACGTTTTGTTTCAGGGAAAATAAGATGCAAAAAATTGACTAATGTTAAAAGACCTGTCAAAATATTAGCACTGTGATATTTTTTGCATATCATTCAAGCCAATACTTTTGGTTGTCTTTCTTTGTTAGAAAGAGCATCAGACCATCTCAAGTGCTGCACTAATATAAGATGGCAGAGCTATAGCTTATGATTTTTATTTTATATAGATATTCCAATATTATATAATTTAATATCAATGCTTTCTCATATTTTTTGTGTGTCTTGCCTGATATTGTCTATTTGCTGCTTTTAATATATTTAAATCCCTTTGAGGCTTGCTTTGTGATATTGGACTGTAATAAAACTTTGACTTTTAACTTTGGTGACCATCAAGTTATTGTTGCGTTTTCATTTTTATGGACTTAGGAAGGCACAAAACACAGTTATCTATGATCAGCATATTTGTAATCATGAATGATTTGAATAAAAGTATAAGTGCTTGTAAATGAAGGTTGCATTGTTGGCTTTGATATTATTAACAGCGGTGTAGTTCTAACTGGAGGGCTGTAACTCGGCAACACTTGAGATAATAGCTTGTTTATTTTCTCCTCAAATATATAAATATGATTTATGCGATTCCTGATAACATAAAGCTCTCTTGTCCACACAGAAAATGAACAATGTGGTACAAGTGAATGTTACTGAGCCTGATAGCTAATGGCTATTTAAGTCTAATGTACTATATGGTCTCTGCTGGCCAATATTGGTCATATCAGTGCTGATTCATTAGATAGATAGATAGATAGATAGATAGATAGATAGATAGATAGATAGATAGATAGATAGATAGATAGATAGATAGATAGATAGATAGATAGATAGATAGTTTTATTAATCACTGAGGGGAAATTAGGTCATCAAAGCATAAATATAATCAAAATATCAGGGCAAATATAGAAACAATAAGAAACAATAAAGTACTATATACGATAAAATGCTAAAGTAGTTATGATTTACAATAAAATATTGAGGTAAATAATATAAAATAAAATGCTGAGGTATCGTGGAGTAAAGGTAAGTGGAACATAAGGTGCACGAGAATAAGATGTAGTTTTATTTACAGTGATAATAACTTAAAATTATGTGTGTGTTTTGGAGTGAGCGTTATGAAGTCTGATGGCACCAGGTAGGAAAGATTTGGCGTCCATCAGGAATACAAGACTGTAGATCAGGCCAAGTATAGACCCAGGATCACTATGGGGCCCCGAAGATGGTTTGACAAAATGCATAAATGTCACAATGTTCTCCACATAAGTTAGTAGAATAAGATATCCTAGCCTGGTGATAATGTCATCCAGAGGTTACCAGATTAATCAACACATGTCTAAAGAGAAATGCCTTCACTCAAGGGCTGCCGTGATTAGTTGTCATCATTAAATTCGTCGCCAGCTGTTTTGATCGATTCATCGGTTTGAGCAACTATTTAAGTCTAATCAATTGATGAAGAAAATAATAAAATCAGATCAATCAGCGAAAATTCTCTAGATGGAACTTCGTGTGAAGATTTGCTGCTTTTCTTTATCTCATTTGAGAGACTGTTTGATATCACGCCAATAAATCTATGTTAACAACAATCTTAATCAAACATTTAATCCCACATCATGCCTCATAAAAAAATAAACTGTTTATAATGTCAAAATTCACCATATTGCGAGTGTAGGGGAACCTCGACGTTGTATAGGTATAACGTCACGACCTGTAAAGCTTCTGATTGGATGTCGATAAAAGGGGAAACCCCCTACCATCAGGCAGGGCCATCCCTACACTGCTCTGCACCGTCCTGGCGGCCGTCCAATGTCACATTCACAGTCCATTCACCGCAACCAAACTGTGTTCTCCCGAAAACAATATGGTGATGTCAACAATGCAAATGAATATAATGCTGACAACATTTAGATAGTTTGCCTTTTAACATTTCGACCCAAAATAATAAGCCAAGACTTAAATGAAAAATACGATTTAAATGGATATCCGGTATAGTATCCATTATTTTGCAAGTCGAGACGCGGCTATGCTACCTTGTCATTTTGTTATTTTTAATTTCGATCGTATCAAACACTAGGTGACACCGACAGTCAGTGGACCGGTCCGTCTGGAAAAGCCACAAAAAACCCGCGGAGTCATCTCCCCTCTGAAGATCACTCTGCGAACTACTTGTTTTTTTTTTTTCTGCTGCTACTGTACTTGCAAAATAGTGCGCCCTACTGCCTCCATTGCGCATGACTGTACGTCGTAATATGAAGTAGGCCTCCTGTTTTTCTCCCCAGCCCTCCTAGCCCCCACCACCTCGATGCAACGTTCAAGTACGCAAAACACGGGGGCTACTGTCGATTATTCGGAAAGGTAAGGATTATTTAATGCATATCCGAATCCGTAGTGGCCGTGGGTAGTGATATAGCACGGCCCTTTCGGTAGTTATAGTGTATTTTTTTTTTTTTTTAGCGTGCGGAAGCAGTCGGACTGCAGAGGAGGCTTCGGGACTGTTTCCGCACGCTTGAGGGAGAGCAAGGCCCAGTGACCCACATTCAGAGCAGCCTGTGTCTATGTGTACGAGTGGGCGAGCGTGCGCGCGTATCCCTGTCAGTGTGTGTGTATGTGTGCGCCCTGGGGACTCTCTCTCTCACCCTCTCGGTGTGTATGTGTATGTGTGTGTGTGTGTGTATGTGTACATACATCTGCCGCGAAAATGTTTCCACCGTAGCTGGTTTTAAGACATTTCTCCGCGACCGACATTTGTGTTTCTGTGGGATTTCGCCAGGCTCCAGCCCCGCGCGGATGTTAAAGGCTCAGCTTTCTCGCGGTGTTTGAACACCAACGGTAACATTTTTAGGGATTATTTTGTCTTCAATGTCAGTTGTTGCGTGACAGCTTGAGGCTCGTCGCCAGCTTTCCGTGATAGAGGCTGATATTCCTCCTGTTTGGCTCACAAACCGCGAAATGCTCTACCTGACATAAGTGTGTCACTCGGTGTTGGCGAGTGTAGCGGGAGGAAACGAGGACAGTAACGGCATTAAATCTGGGTTAAACGGCCAGTTTTCGGTAGCAAGCTTAGTTAGCCTGCTAGCTAGCTATATGGGTTGCTCTCCTACGGTTGTATAACGAACACCTGTGGCACTAAAAGGTATATTAAAATGTTACTGAGCCTATCTGATAGCTCATGAATATTTAGGTCGAATGTATTGTATTGGCTCCGCCGGCCCATATTGCTCATATCGGTGTTGATTCATTAGCAATGGTGTAGTTACGTTACAGTGGGCAGAATCGACCATTGAAGAAGCTCTGAAACGAGGCTTCACTTACGAGCCATCAGGAATACAAGACTGTAGATCAGGCCAGTGCTTTTCCAAGTATAGACCAAGGATCACTATGGGGTCCTAACGATGGTTTAACAAAATGCATAAATGTCACCATGTTCTCCATAAGTTAGTAGAGTAAGATATCCTAGCTTGGTGATAATGTTATCCAGAGGTTTTCCTGTACCCAGTGACCTTCCTGTATACTGTCTTATTTTACTGAACATCCTGTTACATTGGGTTTTTAGGGATACTACGTGGGCCATTGTGTGATTGGCGTTGGTTGAATTCACAGTTAAACTGTTGACCTAAGATTGTTACCAGATTGATCAACACATTCTTTTTGAAGAAAAATGACTCCCCTCTAGGGCTGCCCTGATTAATGGATTAGTTGTCATCTATGAAATTCATCGCCAGCTGTTTTGATAATCAGTTAATCGGTCTGAGCAACTTTTTAAGACTAATTGATTAATCAAGAAAATAATCAACAGATAAATCAGTGAAAATTATATATATTGAGTTTGTCATTTGTGAGAATTTGCTGCTTTAATAAATCTCATGTGAGAGTAATACAAGTATTTGGACTGTTTGGACAAAACAAGCATTTTGAATATGTCATCTTAGGCGATGGGAAAATGTGTCTATTTTCAGATGATTTTATAGCCCAAAAGCTTGATTGAGAAAGTAATTGGTTGATGAATAGATGATGGAAAAAAAATAAGGGCTGCACAATAGGGCCAAAAAAATGTTTTTCTTACATCTGGATAACAAGATTTGTAAGCTGTCTCTATAGAACTTCATTATAATGCTGTTTTGTCAGTGCTGATACCTTTATCAAGCAAATACAGCTTCTTGCAATTTTGGATATTGCAATTAGCCACAGTGTGATTTTATTGTATTTTGATTAATTTATGTAATTATAAATTGACTGTCTTTTGGACCCTATTCTGACACAATCTTGTACTTCAAGAAATTGTGACAGCCATTTTACGCTATTTTCTGACATTTAATTTTCTGGCATTTAAAAACAAATGATCGATTGTTAAATTGGAAAACATTAATTGGGGATGAAAATAATTTCCAGATGCAGGCCTAATCTGACAGTAGTATTTATTATCTGTAGGTTTTGGATTGTGGATTTGGGCAAAACAAGTAAATTAAAGATTTATTTAACTATTTATTGACCAAACTATTGTTAATTGTAACCCTTATTTCCTGTTTTCAACTTGCACCAACCAACATATTAGATTCCTGTTGGATCTCTACAATTTGCATGCGTGCTAAATAGTGCACACAGGGCCCATGGTGCATTTGTAAATGAGTGTGGGTAATTTGTGTTGCAGGTGAGGTGTGGCTCTCACGTGCACATTTTTTCAGTGCCTGGAAGGTTTGGCTCTGAAACGGTTCGTTTTGCCTGCAAAGACACATTCCAGAAAGTAAGTTTTAAAAAAATACTTAATCGCCACTTTTTCCATAACTGGGTCACTGTGCTCCAAGAGAGTTTCTGTAGCACTGATAATGAATGCATAATAATTGATTTAGTCCAGGTTGTCCTTACTGCACTGATGTATTTTATTTAGACTGAAAAGACTTTGTGGTGTAATATCTTGGTTTCCCAGACCTTTCAGCTGTCTTAATTCATATTTGAATTTATTAATAAGTTGTTTGCAATTAACACACTTGTAAAATTGAACGCAATTATACACTTTTTCACAGCACTGTCCAATTGAATATATGCTAATTGACTCACTAAAATTGGTTAAAAAATGTAAGATTTTCATTGGTTGATTAGATAGATAGATAGATAGATAGATAGATAGATAGATAGATAGATAGATAGATAACTTTATTAATCCCTGAGGGGAAATTAGGTCATCCTAGCAGCAGGTACATTCAGTACATAACAAACAAACAACAAAATGCTTGAGTAGTTGTGAAATAAAATACAAATATTGAGGTAAATCAAGTTAACATAAGGGTGCAAGAGTAAAAAGTGCAGGTTTATGTGCAGAAATAATATAAAGTGCAATAGTTATGTGTGTCTTTTGTGTTTTGCTCTGTGAGCGTAGTATAGTCTGATGGCACCAGGTACGAATGATTTCCTGTGCCGTTGCCTTAAGGCAGCGGGGTTGAATTAGTCTGTTGCTGAAGCTGCTTTTAAGCTTAAGTAAACGTGACCTGCTACACTGACATATGAAAATATAAACTTGTGTATGTAAGTGAGCAATTTTTAACACACAGTATATGATGGTATATGTAACAGCAGTAAAAATTGGTAGGTTGAGAGATTTCTCACAAAATGTGAAGAAAATTAATGTTTGAGTTTTTCTTGCAGTAATTGAGGTTACAGCCGAGATGTTTTTTCGTCTAATTGGACTTAGTAGCTCATAAAAAGACCCTCTCCATGGCTGTAAAAATGGAAAATTGCTAAAAACTGCCCCCAAATTGTCTTGATGACCCCACATGACCCAAGTTTTCTGCTCTTGTTTCTCCCGTAGGATTGGTTGAACACCATGTCTTTCCCGTGGTCTGGTGCCCCCTCGTGACCCCAAAGACCTCAATGTCAGTTGACCATAGAGTCCTTTCTGACCCCAAGTCCCTTCCATGACCCCTGAGAAAAGACGTCAATTGGCCGCGTGCTTAAGCTGCATTGGGGTGAGAAACGACCACACACGCATACACACAGAGCTCGGTTGTGATGCACTTAATTTAGCTTATGATAAGTTTTGCCCTGCAGATTGTTCTTTCTGATTGAGTCAATCTAATAACACTTTATTTAGACATATGTATGTCCTCTAGCACGTGTGGAAACATATGTTATGATGTTCTACTGACCACAAATATGGTCTTTTTCAGACCTATGTTCTATAGCTCACATTCAGTTATGTTGACATCAGTTGTGTATTGAAGAAGCCACCATAACAAGCCAGTGGGAACGCTGATAATTTCGATTAAAAACATTACAAATGTCTGGCTAATTACAAACACTGACATACTTTGTATTGCATGTATCAACAGGAACCGTCAAGTTCACATAATTAGATAAAGCTTGGCTGGTTTCCAAACCTGACAGTTAACCTGTTTGTCAAGATGTTTTTGTGCGTGCACATGCATGCAGTTACAATTGTGTTAGAATGAAAGCAACTAATTAGGAATGGGAATCTTCATTTTAATGTCAATATTTGGTGCTGAAATGCAACTATTCTCAATAATGAAAAGCCAGTACATTTATAGCCTATTATTTTTCTTTCCCTCCAGGTGGTCTTCCAAATGCCTACCTCACGCCTAAAGAGCAAATCACTGCAACCACAGCCCTGATCAGCAGCCACCATGACATCAAGCATAGGGTATGCAACAATGCACACAAACACACACACACACACACACACACACACACACACACACACACACACACACACACACACACACACACACACACACACAATATCTGTTCAGAGATATAGGTTTTGGAAAAACATTGTGTGCATTGTCATGTCTTCTTCCTCTCACTACCACTACGATTGTTATTATTATTATTATTATCATTATTATTATCATTATTATTATTATTATCATTATCATTATTATTATTATTATTATTATTATCATTATTATTATTATCATTATTATCATCATCATCAATGGCCATTCCATAATAACACTAATGAAAGTAGGCCTATTTGTATTGACCCATATTTACTGAAACGTATGCATGATCAAGCCCTGTTACACAAATGCGCTCCTAACCGTCTTGGCAAGCGCAACACATTCCTTCTCTGTCTCTCTTTTTGTGTGACCCAAAAATAAACCTGCTCCTGGCATGTAGGAATCCCCTAATTAGCCAACATCCGTCATTGACTATTATAAACAATACATATCTGCTTTCAAGCTGCCAACAAACGTGCACACACAGGAAAACACAATGTTTGTCTCTCCTCCTTAGGGATGATTGTAGCATCTTCGATGGGTTGATGGAAGAAGATGAAAAGGACAAAGCAAAACGGTAGGCAGGATATAAAGATGCTACATTGATACCACTTGTAATATATGTATACAATTTGTATTAATTCACTTTTCATAAAGCATTATGTGGTATTTGAAGGATTGTGTCTTGAGTAGGCCCAAACGTGTTGAATTATCAAACATTTAATTTACATTTAAAGGTGGGTTTGCATACGTTTGAGAGAACGTACTGTGTCATAACTGACTTTAGTGAATGTTGCGGTTGTTGGATCATTTAGAATCTAATTTCAGACTGTGGTTTTGATTGTAGTGTGTCCCGTAACAAGTCTGAGAAGAAACGGAGAGACCAGTTCAATGTCCTCATCAAGGAACTCGGCACAATGTTGCCTGGCAACACCAGGAAGATGGACAAGTCCACCATCCTGCAGAAAAGCATCGACTTCCTGTGTAAACACAAAGGTCAGGGCTCTCGACAATCCTCACCTGACTTCCTGTTTTGACCACCTCAAATGGTGGACACATGTCTATATTTAGTTTTATCATTCACCCTTGTTTACACTGTTGTCAGTGTTGGTTTACACTCATTATTTTAGTTTGCTAAAAGGAACAGGTACCCTGTTTTATAACACCTTTAATGAGACATGGGGACTGTTACACTTTAATTAATTTTAAACCTTTTGACTGAAATGTTGATTTAATTTATGATGATTTATACTTCTGTGATTGAGCTACGTTCTCTACCTTCTTCCCCTTCATATTCCTAATGGATTATGGGATTCTCCTATGCTGAAACATTTAATTACTGCGTGTGGGTTACTCTGCCTTTTAAGCCAAGTTCTTATCAGTGTTGTCCGGGATAATTAACTGTCAGCTGCCACTTCCATGGTGCACTGTGTTATCTCGTATTCTGTTTAACTACCTTGTTTTTATTCTGAGCCTTGTGCTGTCAATTTGTTTTTGCACCATGTTGTTCTGTGTTATTGCCTGCTTTGACTCCATGTTGAATCTTTCATGTCTTGTTGCCTGACTAGGTTTCTCTCACTTGACTTTTTCCGTAAAGAATTCAGGTTCTTCTTTAAAAATGCCATTTGCTTTTTTCTTTCCACCATCAGAGATCGCAGCCCAGTCGGAGTCGAGTGAGATCAGACAGGACTGGAAGCCTCCATTTCTTAGCAATGAGGAGTTCACCCAGCTCATGCTGGAGGTCAGACATGTCACATTTTACACTGTAAATCTTTCTGTAAGGTGACAACGCAGGTGTGTCTTTTTACCCTTATGGTAGATTTTTCATGACCAGGATCAAGATTAATTCAAAATTCACCTCAACAAATCTAATTGGATTAGAAATTTTGTTTCTAAAATTTAAAAGTGTATAAGTGTGACAGACATTTACTTGATTTTTTTCTCGCTTTTCAGGCTCTGGATGGGTTCTTTATAGCAATAATGACCGATGGGAACATTCTCTATGTCTCTGAGAGTGTCACCTCTCTGCTAGAACACTTACCGGTGAGTGACATTGCTTCGGTCTTTCCCCTGGTATGTGTTAGTCATCTACTGTATTGTAGAACAAGTTTTAGCAGGTTTTTTTTGTGCATCTGTAGTTCAGATCAAATATGTTGTGATGACCATTGTGCGCAGAAAAAAAGGGTTTGGCCATTCTTCTGATTTGTGTGTGTGTGTTTGTTTCCACAGACGGACTTGGTGGACCAGAATATGTTGAACTTCCTGCCAATTGGGGAACACTCCGAGGTGTACAAGGCTCTGTCCACGCACCCCACTGACCCAGAGAGCCTTAGCACAGATTTCTTGAAGAGTCAGTAACATAAGAGTCATATTACACCAATATCATATTGTGTACTTGTGGTTAAATGGGAATATCATTCAATTTAACGTTTATTTCTGTACCTTCAGCTGTTATCTGATTTTTCTATTTATATGAATGTGTTTCTGAGCCTTAATTGGCAATTATAAACACATTTATCTAATGTATTGTAATAAAACATATTGAATTTACCTCTGATGAATTTCAATGAAAATAAATAGATAGTGTTAAGGTTTCATAGCTCTGTGGCTAATTTTGTTGGTTTAGTTTATGTCCTGATGATCAGCTTATTATCTATTTAGACTGGAATAGCAAAACATTTTTTAATACAGTTTAATGCAGCAACAGAAAAAAGTTTTAAAATACTGGCTTGCTTATTGCATGTTGTTTGTGTATCATTATTACTGTTTTGTCTTGACTTCCTTCCACCTCCGTGAAACATGACCCATGTTGACTTGACTTTGACTTTTGACCTAACTTGTTTTTCCCTTCCCTTCGTCTCCAGCTAAGAACCACATGGAGTTTTGCTGCCATATGCTGCGAGGGGCCATTGACCCCAAAGAACCCCCTGTCTATGAATATGTTAAATTCATAGGCAACTTCAAGTCCCTCAACAATGGTATGTCACTAAAAGAGCAATGTTTATTTATTTTAGTTATTTAAACAACACTTCCTGTGAGAATGTATAGCTTAATAGTGATAAAGAGAGGCAACAATCATTTGAAAGTTAATATTTGAATTTCTTGACTATTTCACACCACTAGCTTACATATTCATGGGAAAGTGCACCAGTATGAACTGGATAATGTACATGCTTTTTGTGTCAACAGTCAAATAAACACTCCTTCAGAGTAGTGATGACACGCCCTACCTACAGAGCCACAATATAAACTCCTTGACTCACAGAGTAAACAAGCTTTTCAATGACGAACTCTGCTCTGTGTTGTGTAGTTCCCAACACAACGAGGAATGGTCTAGCAGGGGTGTTACAGCGTTCACTACAACCTGCGTTTGATGACCAGGTTTGCTTTGTAGCCACCGTTCGGCTGGCCAAACCTCAATTTATTAAGGTATTGTTCTACACAGATGCACACTCACAATTAAACATGAAAGTAAAATCACACTCGGTCATTAATCAAACATTTGATCTAACATATATTGTTTTTCTTTTTATGTTCATAGGAGATGTGTACAGTGGAGGAGCCCAATGAAGAATTCACCTCTAGGCACAGTCTTGAATGGAAGTTTCTCTTTTTAGACCATAGGTAAACATAATATTATAAAACGGTTGAAAATAAATCTTGATGCATAACATTTTTTTGTTTCTTTACACATTTTTTTTTCTTTGATTGTGTGAGTACTTGCTACTTTTAAAATATAATAAAATTATATTTTTAATAATTCAGAATTAAAATTAAAACAAATAAAAACCAATTAATTCACTTCCATTATATTTGCTCAGCCATTCTCAACAAAACTCAGAAAGCAGCCTTACAGGATCATGATCTGGATAATTGGGTTTCAGAAGATCGATTGTTGACTTTTCTGCATAAAGACATAATCTGCATCGTTGTTGGCCATTCAGAGTAGTTATAAATACTTCACATTCATATAATATTTCTTTGAGATATAAGAAATTGCACCAAGTTTTCACCATTTTTTTTTTGTTGTCACTTGAGCACAAGGCACAAGGACCTACTTTCTTTATGTGTGTGTTAGTGTGATTTATAAGGAGGCCATTTCTGTTTTCCAGAGCTCCACCAATCATAGGTTACCTGCCTTTCGAGGTGCTGGGAACATCAGGGTACGACTATTACCATGTGGATGACCTGGAGACACTTGCAAAGTGTCACGAACACTGTGAGGGCTCAGATTTATACGTTTAAAGTTAAGATATTTTTGTAAAAGCGTTTTTTTTTTTT